>WYDI02032355.1:0-10058 GCA_009867235.2 Psittacus erithacus
GTGAGGTGTCCCTGCCCATGGCAGGGGGTTTGGAACTGGATGATCTTAAGGTCCTTTCCAACCCTAACTATTCTGTGATTCTATGAATGTAACATTTGTCATGATTGCTTACAGAAAACTTACAAACTTCCCACCAAGCACAGCATCTTTAAGCTTATGAGTGAGTCTCTAATTTTACTTACTAAATCAGGGTATGTGCATTCACTGCAAAATGATCTGATTTTATGAACAGTAAGCATGGGAAACTACTGATCTAAGCATCAGCTTACAATTGCTATCGAAAAATCACAGAATTACAGAATGGTTTGAGTTGGAAGAGATCTTAAAGATCATCTAATTCAAACCCCCTGCCTATGGGCAGGGACATCTTGCTCTAGACCAGGTTGCCCAAAGCCCCGTCCAACCTGGCCTTGAACACTGCCAGGGATGGGGCAGCCACAGCTTCTCTGGGCACCCTGTGCCAGCGCCTCAGCACCCTCACAGTATTTTTTTCCTAATATCTGACCTGAATCTGCCCACTTTCAGCTGTCTGGCAGTGTGGTAGATTGACCCAGGCCAGCAGTTAAGCATCATTCAGCTGCTTGCTTACTCCCTGCTTCCCTGAACAGTGGGATGGGGAGTGAATAGAATAGCAAATCTGAGAAAACTTATGGGTCGAAATAAAGGCAGTGTAACAAAGGAAGGAAAAAGGGGGGAATAAACCAAACCAAGCAAAGGTACATACTCACCCCTTCCCATGAATAGACCAGTGCCCAGCCAGTCTCCAAAATATCTGTTGCTAAGCATGACATTAATTGCATGGAATATCCTTTTGGTCAGTTTGAGTCAGCTGTCCGAGCTGGCACACCCTCCCATCCACATTGCATAATATTCTTTCATTATCACCATGATCAGAAGGTAAATTCAGTCTGGTCTTGTGGTTTGTGAGCACTAAAACTTTGTTCATTGTTTGTAAAGGTGGTTAAAATAAGTTAGTTAAAGTGTCTTTTTGTCTCCTTTGTAGGAGATTTTTTTTCTTGTTTAACAAAGTTTGTTTTTTCTACCCTGCACAACCACAATGTAATTGTGTAGCTATGTGTCTAGTAACCAATTTTATCAACAATAGTTTTGATCCTTAAGCCTGATTGCTACAGTATGTGGCTTTGCATAAGTGTAAATTCACCATCCAGCAAAGCTGGTTCTAATTTACACAAGTGGAGTGAGAACAGGGTAGCTGTTTGAAAAAGAAAAAATAACAAACCTATTTCTAAGTTTTTGCAAACGTGCAGTAAATGCTGCATATATAATAAAATCAGTGTAAGCTCTTTTTTTAATGTCTATTCTGCAACAAAATGCCTGAAATAGTAAAAAGAATAACTTGTGCTATCTTAATCTGTTTAAGTAGCAAGCATTTTGTGCTTATTCAGCATCTTGGCCTAAGAACTAATAATTCAAGCATCCTTTAATTGATCACCTCTTGTTATAGATATTGAAGAGATACTGCAGTTTGAGTTATATTACATTCCTTTATCTCTGTGCTTATTTTTTCGCAAAGATTAATGGCAATTTTATTGCTTTCACTGATGCTGGTGATCAAGCCCACCTGTGTGTTACTGTGTAACATGGCTTTTGGCAATGATGAACGATTTGCTGTGCGTTCTTATTTTTGTGGTTTTCAGGTTTACATGCTGTGAATTTGTTTCATGGAATAAGGGCTATTTCTAAAATGCGGTTCTGATGTACTATCGGAGCTATGTATCAGTGTGTTCACCTTCCTAATGAAGTCTGTAAAGTCACTGGTTTCCAGAAGATGCTCCCAGAGGAGATAGGCAGGGCGTGATTTAGAAATTCTGTTTAGAAGCTGTCCAGAAATACAGTGATTTTGTTTGTGTTTTATAAGCAAACATATTTTACCTTGTGTTGGAAGAGATTGCAAGAGCTCACTCAGCTGCGTGTCTAGGCTGAGAAGATGCTAGGCTTTGATTGAGGGTTGGCAGTTTAAAATTGAAGATGACAGTTTGTTAAATCACTGTTACTCGATCCTCAAATAAGTATTTTACACAGCCAGAGTCATCTTGTCCCATATACAGTAGACGTTAAAAGTATACGTTTTGTTTGTTTGTAATTTCTGCATTTACCCTTCTAGATGTGTTTTGCATTGAAATAGTGACCCCTCTCCCTAAAGGGTCTTGGAAATGCCCTACAAGCTGTGGAGAGAATAGCTTTTGAGGCATTCTGCAATTCATTTTCCACCTGGTAGAAAGAAGATTCTCAAGAAGCACTTGTAATGACATTTCTGTTTGATTGCAGTTGATTCAGAGTCATTTTCTGAGCAGTAAATGCAATACATTACAATGGTAGGATGCATTAGTTACTTAAGGAAAAAAAAAGGGTGTTCACTCACAATTGAATGCATTAAAAATCAGTCGTATTTTGCACCTCCTAATGGCTAACGCAGTGAAATGATTTGCCGACTTATTTACATTTCATGGCATTTTTGTCTGATAAATTGTGTAAGTCATTTCTCTTCGTTGGGCTTTTACTCTGAATGACCAAATACCCACAAGTAGTTGCAATCTCCGCTTGTTGATTTCAGTTGTTTTTCACCTCAGATTGGATTTTATGATTTTATTTTTTTTACATTTAAAGCCACTGTGAATAGCTGTTGAGTGCTTTGAGATTGTTTTGCTTTTCATTCTGCCTTATCATAACCTTTGATTTATTTTTTACTGCTATAATTTAGGAAGTTATACATTCTTTTTAGAGCAAGAAGTTAAAAAACAGCAGCCTTTTGGTGAAAGGAGTTTTTGGGGCCACAATTCCCGAAGTAGCCAGTAGAGAAGCTGCTGTCTTCTTCAATAACGTTTAAAAAGACATAATTTAAAAAAGGTACTAAGCCTTTAGTGTCTGGAAAAGTAATGTTCAACTCATCTCAGGTTGGACATGCAAAGATGAAGACATCCAGAACCATCACATTGTGGTTTTCCTTTAGAAACAAAACAAACCCCAAACCCTCCACTGTTTTAGTTCTTAATAAACTTAGTTTTTATCTGCCAGATCTGAAATAACTTCTTTCTTAAATAATTCTAATTTAGTCTTATGTTTTAATGTGAGAAACCTCATCGCAAGCAAGAAAACTAATATGCAGAGTAATGCTTTTAATCTTGTAGGCATACAAAAGAAACATCTCTTTAAATGCTTGCATGCCTGAAGAACTGTAGTATTCAGCAGATACAGTGTTAGTTTTTGCCTTGAACTCACAAAACTTGCAGCTTAACAAACTGTAAAACTTACAGGGTATTTATTTCTTAACTTACCATATTACAGTCAAAAATGAAGAGTGAGAAAATGAAAAGGAAACTGATTAACATGTTAAACTTATCTCCAAGGAAAGATAATAATGGTTTCACCTGGAATTTTTCAGTTTTACATGTTCAAAGTAAGTGTAAAAGTTTCAGTTTTTCATGCAGGAGACATGGAGAAAATAGAATTGTGCTACCGGAGTTCATGAGTTCCTGTAGGAATGCAGTGGTTTGGTATGTTTTTTTGGTAGAAAATATTGGCCTTTATGCACATGATTCCTGAATGGTCACAGGGGCAAGCTGTAAGAATTCTGTGCTATAGTTCAGTATTGGCATGAAAGATTCAGTCGCAGCAAGACTCTTGTTAGTTGCCTAAGATCTGTTCAGTTAATGACAAGAAATAATATCCCATCTCTCGATGTTAATCTTGTGTTGCATTTTCATTATCTACTTGTAAAAGACAGAATTATGGTTTTCCAAGCTGCTTTTATAGTGTTAGTTACTGATGATTAAAGACAGATTTAGGATGATTGTTTGAGAGGCATTTATTGCATGGGAATTAAAAAAGAATCAGTTTACTTCTTAGGATGAATACTTTAAACAAAGAAATAGCGAAATACATACTGTAAAAATGGCAATGAAAAGAATAAATTCAGGCCCTTTAATAGAGAAAGTTGCCATAGGGTTGTTGTCTTGTAACCAACCTAAATTTTGCTTTCTGCAAAAGAAAATAAGCCTGTTTGTTTTTTCCCAGATTTGTTTGGGGTTTTTAGAATAAGTATTCTACTTCTGAAATGTATTTATCAGTCCAAAAGCTAAGGAAACCTCACATGTGATTTCCAGATTGACTGTGACGCACTGTTGCTTATTAGGAGCAACTTTTTACTGGTACTCGGATGATTTTAGTGGGTTTAGGTCATGGTCATGTGAAATTTTGTCTTATCCATCCTGTTATGGTACTGTAAAAAATCAATTGCTTTGAGACTAAAGGAAGATAAGTTATGAGATAAACCAAGAAGGATGAAAATAAATTTAGCTATATATGTGCTAATTAGTCTAGTAAGACTGATTTATTATTTTGAAGGCTAATCCTGTTAATATAAAATGACAGTTCTATTTGACCTGCATGTGCAGGAGTCCTTTAAAATACCATCTTTTCCTTTTTGTTTTGTACTCCTATTTTTCCTGCTCATTGCTTCACAGAAGTTCTTTAGCTCAATTCTAATGCTACTCAATTAGTGATACTGTATAAGTGTTGTTGGACACATCTCTGCTTTTACGTTGCTTGTCTCAGAGGTTGAATTGATGTATTTCCTATGAAAGTAATTCCTGAATGTTAAAAGGGTATCAGGGGCTTCCAGCTAAATAAGCATTTCTAGAAAAATAAATGACTATACAATTTTGCAATATTATTAATGTAGAGGATTGTCTCAGAAGGGCAGTTCTCATGAGTAGACTAATGGATTCCATAAGTAAGCATTTACAGTAAAATTGAGCATTACAGTGTAATAGCTAATATATGTTTATACTTGCTATTTCTTACTTAGCCTAGTTGTATGTGAGACTATATCTCCTTTTTTTGATGCAACACATGTTCTTTTGATGCAACTTATGTTTTGCATGTCACCAAAATGAACAAAGTAGGTTTTTTAACCTCAATAATTAATGGCATTGCCATAATTTTCCTTAAAAAACAAAAAATCAGCAAGGTGTCTTCAAGGAATTGTTGCTGTGCGGCTACTGGTTTAGTAATCTCAGAAAGTAAGCAAACATATTAAGTTGAAGTTCCATTTGTAAAGAGCTTCATTTGAGAGAAAAATTGCTCTTGCAGCTATATGTCAGAGATGGTGTTTTTAAGCAATAAGTGTTTTTAAATTCAATTGTCTAAAATGCATATTTCATGGAAATAGTGATGGGTATTCTCTGTTGCCAGCTTCAGAACATTTATATGCTGAGCTAGCAACTTGGAGTCAGTCATGCTGTGGATTTATTATTTAATAAATTCTATAGGGTTGTGATGTTACAGCATGGATTTACTCTACTGGATTATGTTGTTTTCATATAATGTTTTTGTTCCACATAGAATCTGCATGTTGTGTGAAGGAGTAGTGTGAACTGATATTTCCCTAAATATAGAGCAGACACTGCCAGGATGGGTTTTTTTTATTGTAGTTTCAAAAGCTGTAATGTCATCATTTCAGTTAATATGTCAAAATAACGTAACAAAAATAGGATAGGATTCTATACTTTAAGCAGGTTTTTTATTGTAAGCCACAGATTGATTATTTATTTAAAATATTTAATGACTGCTAAATGTTTACATGGTCATTAAGTATGTCAAATAACTGTTTAAACAAAAGTGTGTGTGTATAATATAAACCCAAGTTGGAGATCAGTGCATACAGTAGTATGGGAAGACTCTCGAAGTTGGGCTTGACTTGCTGTTTCTATCCAGAGGTGCAGCAGAAAGTGTGTGTGCACCTACAGCAATGCAACATGTCACCCTCAAAACAGGTTTTAGGTTTTGATGGGATGTCCTGTTTCTTAACTTGTGGCTGTTGTTTTTTGTTCTGTCAGTGGGCACTACCAAGAGTCTGGTTCTCTCCCGTTAGGTACTTAAACATGTCAATAAGATCCCATTGATGCTTCTCCAGGCTGAATCCCAGCTCTCTCAGCCCCTGCAATCTGAAAGATGCTCCAATCCTTTAGTTACATTTGCGGTCCTGCAGCCATCTTCTGTTTTGGTTTTATTCCTGTGAAACTGAGTTCATGGCCATGGAGTGTGATACAAACCAAAGGAAGGGAATGTCTGGGAGACTTCTTATAAAAGTTTACTCATCTGTGCTACAATACTTGAGATTTATGAGACATTGAATATTGCCGGTCAATCTAGGGGATCATTTCCAGCATCTACAGAGGAGTGAATGTCTAAGGTGTATCTATGCTTAGAACATAAAAGTGGTCAGAACTCATTATTAAAGCTCAACCTGGAGGCAGTTTACACAATTTCGTGTACTTAATTCATGATTCTCAGTCATGACTGTGGAGGATGGATGGTTCCAGAATGCTGCATCTAAAGTTTCCAGTCTTACTTGCAGGAAGAATTTTTGTAGGTGATATTGCTTTAAAAAATATATAACTTACATGAATTTTGAGAGTTGATTTAAAGAATGTACACACGTTTGGGCAGGAATTTATAACATGAAGTAGTCTTCATCAGAGTCATAGCGTATATATAGAAATAGAATATATCTCTATGCTTGCATCGTGTGCTGAGTTATTCACACACAATAAATTGTGACAGTTCCAATTCCCACTTTTTCTTGTATGTTCAAGTCAAATATAAGCATTGCTAAGAAGTTCTTCTGTTTCAGGTTCTGCAATTTATTTCGCAAGGTGTAAGGCTAATGATAATCCTTGCCTAATAGAAGGTTCTGAAATCCAGCAGAAGCTGGAATTTGAGTCTTAAGCTTGTCCTTATAATTAAAAACTGTTAGCACTGTGTCAATTATGAAATAGAGAATGACAGATGTACTATGAGAGAAAAGGAGCCACGATACATTCTCAATCTCTGTTGTATCCTGGAGGTGTGATTATCTCATTGAAAATACATAACCTTGAATTAACTTAGTATTATTATTTAAAGGCAGTAGTGTTTGGGGATGCAGATTCTTTTTTCTTCTTCTTAAGAGAAGAAAATTCTGTATGTTTAATTTTAACCAGTTGGGTTGCAGAGATTCACTTCTGAGTTTTGAATACTGAATATGAGTATTAGAAGGAAATAGAGAATGTGAACAGAATTTAATAAGGCTCTTAGAATGTTACTGTACAGTAAACTTGCTGTGACATTAAAGTAGGATTTCAAGCTACTCTGCATTGATGACTGAGGGGAGATTTGAGAGAGGTTTAATGTCGTTGTAACCTCCTAAATGTGTTTGAGTATGATGCTGCTTTGTATGCTGGAATGTGTTGTACAGCAGTAGAATCTGAATCTGATGTACTCTCTAGATAATAATGTCTCTTCTCTAACATGTTGTACAACTGTTCCTGCGGTGGTACAAAAGGCATAAGGGTATTAGTAAGACTAGTTTTCTGTGTTGGTGGTGTGTTTTTTTAAGGGTAGGGCCAAAAGCTGACCCTGGATTTCTTTGAGATAAAGGGTGTATTTTAAGCAAAGAAAATCTTTGTCTGTTTCTGTTGTTCTGCTAGGGACACAATATATCCAAAAGCACAGAGATTGTTTCTGATTACGTATTTAATTTCTTTTAACCCAGCAAATCTGTGTGAGTGTGCTTCATCCTCTGATTTTAAGCTCACTGTCAGTGTCCCAAATAAAGTAATTCATGTTAAGAATTGGACATTATTTAAAGCATAATCATGATAAGAGAATGTGTTGCTGTCAACCTAACATCACTTGAGAGATGTGACAGTGCAAAAGATTTACACTGTGCCTAACTGAACATGTGAAAGAATAGTCGCTATCAATGACCCACACTAAAGGACATGGGACCTAAATGGAAGAGAGGAAATCAGTTGGAAGATGCTGAAACTTGGTAAAATGTTTTTGCCTGACAGAAGCTGCAATTGTCCTTATTGGCTGAGAATCTCAGTGGGGTGGCTTAACTAACTTCATACACAGCCACTGAAAACACAGTGTTTTAGGAGAACTCTGTAGGGCACAAAAATGGGATCTCCAGAAATCTAGCATTAAGTAGTCTGAGCCTGGGATTTTCAGTCAGAAATCTCTGTGTACCACCATGCAGTTCTACTCAAACTCTTAAACCTTTTATTAAGTACAAGGTGGGTGCGTTTGTGGGGAAGTGTGTGAGAGGGGTAGGGTAGAGAAATAGAAGTGTTTGAGATACGAAATATTGGGTATATCTTTCATTTTAACTCTTAGCTCTTATTTCATTTTCCTTCAGCTTTAGAGAGTTCTGACAAAGAAAAATCATGTTAAGCATTTCCTGGTATAAACATTAAAGATGTTTGTCTTTCTTTTTTGGGGGATAGGGAAGAAGGTGCAGGAGAAGTCATTTAATGCAAACTTTAGTTGCCACTGCTACTGGAACTTAAGTTTTGTTCGTTGAAAGCAAATGCATGGGGTGGAGAGAGGGTCGGGGCATCTAAAAAAATACATGGAAAATATAAATTGCATGTCTTGTGCTGAATTCTGCCAGCTAAGAATGACTGGCTTGAAATTTTAAAACTAATTCCAAGAATTGGCTTATTTCTGCTACATTAGACTGTGAAAGATACTGCTGTAGCTACAGTTTTAACTGTTGACTTACAGTATTATCAGAAGAAAAAACATCCATTGAGAATGGTTGAACAGAGAAAAAGAAGTAGAAAATATTAAAGAAAATACAGAAAGAGTAGTATGGAAATACTGAGTTAACAGAAGAATGTAAAATCTTCTGTTGCTTTTAAATGAAATATAGGTTTATGTTGCAGCTTAATTAGTAAACATCTTCAAAGCTTGTAACTATCATTTGGAAGGAGGTCAGTGTTGAAAACCTCCAGTGAGGCACAAAGGTAATGGCATCTGAATTTTTTTCCAATGAATGCACTAGAATATCGTCCTGTTTCTGCTGTTGCATTTGCTTGGTAACATACATTCACATTTGCTTCAGTAACAGTAGAGGTAGCTTTTATGTATTTTGGTTTTCAAGTTACTCCGAACATAGAGGTCCACAAATTGTTAGAAATCCGCTTTGCATCACAGACTTGCAAGCCTGAGGTTAATTAAAAGATGCATTTACTGCTGTTAAGTAAAATTTGTCCAGATGAGACTTTTAAAATAATGTAAAAATGATTAGCTCCTGATGTCCTTTTTCAAGGTATTCTCTAGGGAGCAGTTAAATTACTAGGAACTTGATCAACGAGAGTAATTTCTCTCCATCTTTTAATAGAAGAAAATTAGCTTCTGGGCTTGTCAGAACTAGCTTTTTTCATTGACGAGGAATCCAGAATACAAGGTTCTGAGTCTCCTGAACTCTTCCTTTCTTCTCCCTTTCTAGCCCTACTGATTTTAGCACTATATGTGTCTTGAAAATGCAGGTGAGGTAGGGCAGCTATGTTGGTGCTTTAGTGAGAAAGACCAAACTGTGAATATATCTTTTATTTGTGTGCCCTATGAATACACATAGGTCAAAATTTAGACATAACTCCATGGAAAAAAAAATCCATCAGTTGTTTATATGATTCGATTCTGCAGTATAATCCAGGAAACCCCAAGTACAGAGTGCAGGGACTAAGGCATGCTGCAGTTTAAATGGAAGGAGGTACCTGGCTGGTTGGAGAGGAGTTCACCTGTGGATTGCTGTGTGAGTGAGCACATAGCACACTAAAGTACACTGTATTGGTGCTGATTTGATTTAGATGTCCCTGGGGATAAATGCTGCTGAAAAGTTTGATTTATCAGTAATTCCATGGACTCGGAATACAAGTCATGTCTGAGCTGGCAAAGGGAATGGTTTTGCCCTTCCACAAAGTCTCATATAGCTACATCTGTTACCTTTACTGTATAATCCATTTTATCTTTCATCCTTTTGTTTTTTTAACTCAAGAAGATAGTAAAGATGCAGAATGTCCAAAGGCTGTTATAACTCAGTGTTTAAATACTTTTACTAAAAGAAAAGACACTCGACTAAAGGAGAAGGACTTGGGGGTGTTGGTTGATGAGAAAATGAACATGAGCCGGCAGCGTGCGCTCGCAGCCCAGAAAGCCAACCGTATCCTGGGCTGCATCAAAAGGAGCGTGACCAGCAGGTCGAAGGA
>WYDI02032356.1:0-15125 GCA_009867235.2 Psittacus erithacus
GTTGGACACAGGGGCTTGGAGCAAGCTGCTCCGGTGGAAGGTGTCCCTGCCCGTGGCAGGGGTTGGAGCTGGAGGAGCTTTAAGGTCCCTTCAACCCAAACCTGTGACAAGAGGTTTGTGAAAGTGTCCTATGAAAAAAATGAGTGGTTTACACATTCCCAACCGCATTCAAAGGAACCCTGGCTGTCATTCCCGGCCCTTTTTATCTGCCTGCTCCAGCAGCTTCTCCAGACAGACTTCCTGACTCACCTTGCAAATAAAGCACTGCTGTTTTCCCCCCAAAAGCAAGGATAAGGATGAATAAAATTCAAAGTGGCAAAACTATCTTAGGCACTCGAGGTGGCTTCATCCTCCTGCATGCCCAGGCAGGGAGCGACGGCCCCTGAAGTGCTGCGCTACCTCATTTGAACCACGAGAGTAACTGTTAATTAAGACTCATCCAAAAGGAAAACTAGTAATAATAAGAAATGCTAACATGTATTTAAATCATTTTTGATGCTTTCAACCCTGTCTGTAGTTAATGAACAAGAAAATCTGGTCTAAAGGCAAGTTAAAACAGGGACTAATTTGTCTGGGTGACATCTTACTTGGAATAGAATTTCCTTTAACTGGATATATTATGTTTGTCACTATAATGACATGTTCCCACGTAAAAATATGTTACAAGAAGTCAGAACAATGCTATTACTAAAGAGAGATTTATACAATATTAGTATACGATTGTTCTGTCTGCTCCATGTAGTAGTATGCAAGGTGAACTGATGGTATGTTCTTACCATATGAGGATAAATGGAGTTGCTGGCTCTGATTTCCGCATCAAAACCAACCACAACCTCTGAGATCCACTCTCACACACTGAGCTTGCACCCTGACATTCCCAGGGTCTGCTGGTTTATAGAACTGATGCTCACACTTACTGCTGAGTCAGAACAATGGGATAGGCACAACACTGAGAAGGAATTATTATCCTGGAGCTTTTCTAAAACTGAGAACAAAGCAGTAATTTAACTCCTTCTTGACCTGCATACTCTGAGAAAAGACCTGCAGAAACTCTGAGCAGCAGGCATAGGTCAAGAGCAGCACAGGATAAAAGAGGTCATGAGGTGCTGGCTTTGTATTAGGATGGAGTATAAAAAGGATCTTAAACCAGATCTGATGCTAAATCAGAGCTCTGGAGGACAGAGGGAAGGAAAGGAGAGGAAGGGAAGGGCAGTAACTACACTAAGATTTACCCCGCTCTTACTCCACAGTACTTGCCAGCAGTGGCAGCTCAGTTTATGCCCATTATTCACTGTATCACTGCTGTACTATTAAGCTTTGGCAGGGTTTGGCAGCTCCAATCCTTGTAACAGGCCCTCATCACAGTGAGATGTCTTAAAATCAATTCAGAAGAAACTTACCCCCAAATAAAACACTGGAACCACAACTGGCCATTTCTTACAAATACTTGCCCAATCTTTTCTTCCTTCCGCAGAAGAAAACAAGCCACTGTGTCAGATGCTTGTGCTATGCAGAATCAGGTAGTTAGCTAAACCAGCCTGACTTGGAACAGGAATGAATCCTGAGGTTTTCCCACTGATTTCCAAATTTCACTGAGCTTGGTATAGACAAAAACAACCTCACAAGTGGCTGATTACATCCTGGCTCTCCTGCATGTTTTTCTTACTAGGGATCTGCACAGGTGTAAAAAAAACACTGTAAATACAGTGTTTTCAGGGGCTTTTTGATGGTATTCTGAGTATTACAAAGTGATGCCTATCCACACTCAAAGCCCAAAAGCACTAAAAGATCAAAGTGCATTACTACTGAGTATTAGAAAACTCTCACATCAAGCATGCTGATGCTCAGAATGCAATAGGGTTGTCTACAGTGACCCAAAACAAGGTTTGGGAGTGCCTCAAATTAACATTTCCATTTCCCTTTTCATTCTAAGGAGTTCTGCCTCAAAGCAATGTGGTTCTCCAGATCACAAGATAGGAGGAACTGGGTAGCCACAGGAATACTGAAGGGTTCCCATCACCTACAATTTCACTAACAAAATGGCTTCATGGATTATGGGTCAATAATAAAACTGGTAAAATAAACATGTACTCAATATGCATGGTTTTGTCTCTCACGTGACTAGTATTTTAAGGACGAATGCATCAAATAACCTTTGTGAATATCTGAAGCACAAACCCCAGCTAGTTTTAGAAAGGCAACCCAATTCAGGTAGCTGTTCTATGGTCCTGTAACAGAAAAGAATCTCTCTACCTTAAAGTACCAGGGTGAAAGACTTTCAGGAACTAATATATACTCCTCCATCCTCTCTGTGTGACAGCCAGCACTCATCAGGTGGGAGACGAACTCCGTTTCTAAGGGTTAGAGTGACAAATGTAGCACCAAATTCCAACAGCCCAAAATCTACCTGGCCCATTAGTAAATAATCATTTCAATGAGCTGATATATAAGTTGCATTGTGCCCTCCGATGATCTTCATTTCTACCTGGTATAATTAACAATCAATCATGCTGAGAGCTACAGCACCCGTTACTACATAAATAAAACACTGGCAAAGGAGCTTGTCAGGACTGATTTATATGAAGCCTTGCTCCGAAGTTTATTGGATTTCCATAATAAGAAATCATACCTTAACACATCCTTTACATTGCTCTTCTGTGTTGTGTATGATAATTTCTAACCAAAAACACAACTAAGTGCCGGGTAAGAGTCTCACGATTCAGCAGATAAATCTGATGGTTTAGGTGAATGGTGAACTAAAAGATGAGAAGGGTCCCACTCTGTCAGGAGAACAGATTATCTGAACTGATTTAAGTTACTCAAAAAGAAGGCTCTTGGAAATAAAATTCCTTCAAATATCCCACCTGACAGAACTATCATTCATAGGAAAACACACCTCTAGCAAATTCAAAGTGAACAAGGAAAGTACCACCACTACCTTCTAAAACCGCTTCGAACAGTGTTAGTACTCAGAGGAGAGTTTTGCAGCATGAATAAATCAACCACCACAGAAGCCTGTGGAGCTTTCCAGAGTCATTAAGGTCAAACTTTGCAGACTGTAGTTTCTTGCAAGTACAACAGCCCACATTCAGACTGAGTAGTGAACGGGAACTAGGCTGTGTCAACACCGGGTTGAAACCCAGCCTGGAGAGGAACAGAGGACTTGCACCACAATGCCTACAGAAAGGAAACTTGGGCAACGCTGAAGTTCATGAGATGATTACACCACAACCACAGGGTAAGTCTTACTGCTGTACGTTACAGTGTCATACTGAGGGGAAAGGGAAGTCAGGACAGCAGCAGTCAAAGTTATTACACATACACAAACAAGATTTAAGAGGGTAAGAGTTCGTAGAGTGCTTTTATTTCAGAAGTGTGAAACCCTCCCCCATTCAGGAGATAAGTCAGCAGTGATCGGAAATAGATGTGCACTAGAAATACAAAGAGAAAAAAACCATAAGATCAGAAACAAAATCGTTTGGGACTAATCTAAGTCTCAGAAGAAAGAAATCCACAAGCGCAACTGCAGGCTCCCTGGAATCCCAAGTGATTAAAGGATGTATTAGATAGTGAAGCAGTGAAGTTAAATGAATTTTCTGCATTAGTCTTTTATTATGGATGACAAAGGGAAAGAAATTCCAATTCCAAAAGCTCTTTGATGATTACTGGCCTTAACAGAGATTTCAGACTCTAAGAAAGATGTTAGAGAGCAACTTAGAAAGCTCTAGAGTGGTGAGCCACCAGAATCACACAGCACCCATCCCCAGAGAAAGGAAGGACTAAAGAGCCGAATGGGTAAGACACAGGATGTGCAATACAGAGTTAACTGCAATTCTTGCCACACACTAAGTCTATAACACACTGGCTGTCCTTAGGGAAGGAACCAAAGGACTAAGATTTACACATTCACCTCAGGAAGCAATGAAGCTTAGTCACTGCCACCACAATTCTCCCAAAGCTTGCAGACAGGGTTTTGGGGAAGCAAACAACTGTAGATTTCCCTGTGTCACCAAAAAATATGGAATGACAGATGTGTTTGCAGCTTAACCTTAAAAAACCATTTCATGTATGATGATTACTGATGACAGTGCCCCTCACCCTCCCCCATACAGTCAGTTGTTGTGGCTGCACTGAAACTGCGGAAGCATCTCAATGTACACTTACAACTATATAACTACTCAGTAACGCTTTGCTTACACACACAGTGCTTATGCGAGAGAACATTTGGATGCATGCCTCCAAATATAAACAACAAGTAAGACTGGATCATGAGTGGGACAAACTCCAGACAGTCATTGCCACATACATGACACTATACAGCTGATGGAATTACGACTCTTCCTTCTGGGAAATAACTATTGTTTTCCTACAGCTAGAAGCTAGCTGAACTGAATGAAAGGACAATGAGTAGCAACTCCAGCTGGTGTACTTGACCTGAGCAGCTTCCCCTACAGAATATTCACTACCTGACACCGTAAAGGTACCACCCAAAAGTTTATTCCTGAAGTTCTATAGGTGACTTCTGAAAACAATTTGGCATTTGGAAGGAAGTTACGATACCCTAATACACATCATACACATATTGTGATCCCAAAATTTATTTCATCTGCTAAATATTTTATGCACTACATGCTTCAAGTAGTCCAGAAATAAATGGAAAGCCTGTTCTTCCATACGGTCATTCTATATACTTACTGTGTTGAGTGCGTTAAGAGTAGTGTCATCACGGGAGGCTGCAACACAACCATCTTCTGTGGATCCTCCATCACACATGCCTGCAAAAGCTGCCATGCTCCTTTATGGTTTGAGGGGAAAAAAGTTTAAAGTCTTCAGCCACTGTTTGATGCACACATCATGCAATACACAAATAGTAGATTTACACCTTAAATCACCCATTTCAGGGCCTTGTGATAATGTGGAAACAAGTAAAAGAAGGCACCACGAACAGTTCTTATGCAAAGCTGAGTCAGCCCAACACATGAAAAAACTAATTTAAAAGTAAAATCCAATCTAAGTGGATTTCATCCAATAAAAATCTGCACTGCAGCAGTACCAAAGCCTGACCAGGATTATGGAAGACAGAACCTCCATACATGAGGCCGGTCTCACCAGAGACAGCAGCCTTTTTGCTGTAATACTAGTTTCATTATGTTAGAAAACTGCAGATTCCCCCCATCTCTGTATTCTTGCAAACTACAAGTAGTTAACTTATAATTTGGAATATGATGAGGCTCACCAGCACCATTAATCTACCAGGTAAACAGAACAGAAAGGAGTGACTGTAGCCACTGCACATACACAGTGGTCCACGTTTCCCTTGCAGCATTCTAAGGACATGGTAGTATCTTGGCTGGAATTACCTTGCTGCCCTAAGGTACATAAGTAAGTCGCAGTCATTGACTCCTGGCATCCACACAAGTTCTTCATGCTGTGTCACTGTGTCACCATCTGGGGAAGGAAATGGCTGCAGATCAGGAAGCTTAGCCTGGAAGAAGAATAATGAGGGTTCATACAGACATTAGTTGTGAAAAACGTTAGGAGGATGCATGGTGTTATCAATAGCAAAGTATGTAAAGTCTCTGGAATATTATGATCTCATAGAAGGAAGACATTCAGACAACAGGGAGCAGAGCCTTTTGATCCGAGTTTCAGAAGTTTGATGGGCCAACTCTTCACTTTATCAGCATTCCTTCTTTAAGCAGGGCAGCTCATTTTCTGACTATCGTGAAGGGTTAACACCGCCTCGCAGCCCACCACCACCAGTGAAACCCTTCTGCATACAGACCAAGTGCAAGCGTGCCTGCAGAAATGCTACGGTTTGAAAGTAAACCATTTTGCACTGCATAGGTAGTCTCTACTGTATAGAAATCCAACAATTTACCCTCAAAGAGACAGTTTTCACTTGTCAAAACTATGCTGCTACGACTCCTGCTTCCCAGGCTAAAACATACTCCTGTAACATCCTAATATAAAAGAAGGCAAGAACGTGGCTACCATCTGTGTACCCATTTAGATCAGTTTAAAACCCTACACATTTGACACCAAGTTTAAAATTAACTCCTCAGCAAATCATTAAAACTCTAAAGAGAAACAAAGATATCTCCTGCAAGTGAGATAGCTCAGTGAAATGAACTCTGCCACTAAGTATTCCACTGTATCCAGAGACCCAATTAGCATCTTTAGTCATCTCCTGCTAGGGGATGAGATAGCTGAGAGCCTCTTCAGAAACAGCTTTTAAGCCTTGTAATTACCTCCTATACTTACAACGCTAAACATATTTGAGAGGCAACATTTACACATAACCAGTAATTACAAGTCACAGGTTCAGATGTCTTTCATGTTCTGCTCTTTAATCTGTACTTTATTTTACTCCTTGCCTGGGAAAATGGGGGTGCCATTGAACCTCTCTTCTGGAGAAGGATAAGCAAGCATTATAGCAAGATGAGACTTCTATGAGCTATGCATTCTAGTGACTGGGCTGCTTTCAGGGATGAATGTTCACCCTTGTGTACCCAAGGAACATGCTGAATTACTACAGTTACTCCCAAGAACAACTTCCTCTCAACACCTCTGGTCATTAATTTGTTAGCCAAGTCTTCATAGGAGAACATTTAGAGATCCAATCTCCTCCTCCAATGCATGTGAATTTTAACAACTGCAATTCTATATATTTACCTTCACTTGTGTCCCTATTTGTTATTATGATACAAGCAGTGGTTTGAGGTATCTGTGTACTAAGCATTAAAACAACCCCAACAGACCTCTAGCATTTGTAACACATGCAAATTAAGGAAAATGAAGGCAAGAGGTACTCATCAGAAACCACTATTGGGATCTCAGGGTTGTTTCTGGATTCTGGTACAGATACCTTATTACCACTAAGGTGGGTGGAGGAAAACAGATCTAGCCCGTGAATCAGACTACACAATGGAAAGCAGCAATATCATCTTCAATCTGACTTCCTATCGCAGCCTACAATCACCATGCATATTTAAGATTATACCCTACACTAATGAATATATCCTTTTAGCAATGGTGCTTGTCTGAAACAGAGATGCTCAGCAAATGAGTGCAAGAACAATGAAAGCTAAAAATATTAAGGAAGCAAAAGTTAACAGTATTTTATATCAGTGGCCCTTCTTCCCACTTTTTCTTTCCACCCACAAATGCACCTGGTGATTACACCATAGAGCACAGGTGACTAATCCCCGCCAAAATATCAGATGACAATTTGAGATGAAAGTTGTTTTGAAGGCATCATTTACAGTACTCTTATTATGACCAGTGAAAAGAACACTACCGGTTTAATTGCCAAGGACTTTCTTTGCCTCTAAATGCAAAACATCCTTCAGAACGTTACATGGGTTTCATAAATGGCTGCTTACAGTAGTTATTAAACGAGACTTTACGAGTCTGAATGAACATTCATCACTGGGATGCAAAAGCCAGCACTTGGTCAGGACAGAGGCCATTCCACAGGTAAAAGAGAGCACTCAGCTCCTGGTGGTGGATCTGGCCTTACAAACCAGAGTTGCAGGTTATGCTCTTTAAGAACTGATTATTTTCAGTGCCATGAAGGATTTCCCTCAAATTAGAACTTAGACACCAGGAACAACCCAGCTTCTAGAGCCTTAACCTCATTCTGCTTCCCTCACATGCTTTCTCAATTTCTATTTTAACAATCCAAATGATTTGAGGCACTGGTCTTTGAGAAGTTACTGTTCTAACTGCTTCTCATAGTCAAATGAACAATACAACCAAGGTCTCCCCATCTTTAAAATCAAACCCCATCCTCTCTACAGCATTGAAAAGAAGACCTGTGTGAAAAGCTTGCCGGGAAATACAAATAAGATACTATAACTATAACATGACTTCTGTAGACTATACACAAAAGAGTTACTTCAATAACCATCCAGAATTACCATGCCTCCTAGTTAAAGAGAATTTAAACTGCTTTGTATCAAAGTTATGCAGGTAAGACAGTGGGGACCAACTAACCTGTCTCAAATGGCAGGGAGAGAGCAAGTCGGTGATGGTGGCACATGGCCACACAGGAGAGGCTCTTTAGGGAGAGCTCTGTCTCTAACACCTGGCCCAAACTGCTCCAATGTCAGTACTAAGTTCACTTCTCAGACAACTGTTGAATCCCTACCTAGACAACGGCCCCCCTGATGTTTCTGCTGCAGTACCACAGTTGGCCAAATCATTTACTATAACACTAAGAGAACATGTGCAGACTGCAAGTGTAAACACAAGTCAGTGTGCAAGCAAAGCCACAGACATGACACCAGGCAGAGATTGTTCTGAGCCAAAAGGGAGAGCAAGGTTACACTGAATCCTGCATTAATGACAGCTATATCAATAGACATGCTTAAAAGCACTGTGCCTTGTGTTAGAAGATGGCTACAGATACAAATACATACTTGCATCTAACAGGAAACAAACCTCTCTCAGGTTTACAGTTCCTCCATCCTTCTTATTTTGTTGTGCTGTTCTTGGAAAAATCCTGACTTTAACATCACTTCTAATAAAGTTCAATTTCTTTAAACACACAGATTGATGAAAAGGACTGCGACGTACCATAAACATGATAGTTCACCTATAAAAATTCAGTTCCACTTTCAGCATAACTGGGAAACAGCACTGAATCAATTCTATAGGTTATTAAAAGCATTGCTTGGTAAAAGCCAGCTGAGAGATTATTTTGGTTTTAACTCCAGAATGTGCCAAATAATAGCTGAGATTTTTGCCTCCTTTCCACCAGGTACTTGTATTCCTTCAGTCTTATTCCAGAATTAATAATACTGCTGCTAATAAAAATCAGTAACATATCAACACTTAGCATAGGAAAATCTCATTAAGTGAGCTAAGGAATTCTAAGAACTCATGATGAATTGAAACAGCTCGTCATATTCGAATGCCTACAGTTTTAAGTGTCATCTGAACTGATCAAGTGGCAAATACTCGCTGCATATCTGAATACAAACAAAATCCCTTACCTGATGGCTGGGTCCAACTCTGATTTCACCTTGGGTACTGTTTAGCCTCCTATTACATAAAGGAAAAAACAGTAATGAGAATGAATCCTACTACAGGTTAACACACGGGAAATACCACGCTCCTCATGAGCATCTTTTGGGTCAGTTTCATTTTGAAAGAGAAAATATCTTAAATAAAAATATTTGGGGAATTAATCTTTAAGGAGCAGAGCTCTGCATTACCAGGATTGGCAAAACTAATTAGAATCATAGAATGGTTTGGTTTGGAAAGGACCTTAGGATCATTCAGTTCCACCCCCCTACCATGAGCAGGGACACCTTCCACTAGAGCAGCTTGCTCCAAGCCCCATCCAACCTGGCCTTGGACGCTGCCAGGGATGGAGCATGCAGCGCTTCAGCACCCTCACAGTAAAGAACTTCTTCCTTTTATCTAACCTGAACTTCCCCTGTTTAAGTTCAATTCCATCACCCCTTGTCCTATCGCTACAGTCCCTGATGAAGAGATGAAAACTTAAGTGACTCTCCAAGACTCCCATAAAACAGCATTAAAGACCACGAGCAAATCCAAAGAAATTCAATATAAAATGACTATTCTTCCTTTCCTATAAATTGTTCCTATTTAAACAGACATCTTTTATTGATATTCTGCACATTACATTAAAAAAAATGACAAAATGCAGAGCTGTTAAACGACAAACTTATGATTTTAGCACTTGAATAACTGCAAGACATTTAAAGTGAGTCTCAACACTAACCTAACAGATCACCATCTTTAATCTGGAAACAGGCTGGGATTCATCTGGCAATTTGCTCTTACAGGAATAATGATGGCATTTTACAAGTAAGCTGCAGCCCTGCAGGGTTTCTTCTTCATCCTGCTGTGCTCACAGCAACGGCTGAGAAAGAGCTCCTTTAAACCTTCAAAATTGAGATTACAGCTATAAACTGCTTGCCCTGAGCAAAAGTAATGATGGAGAGCCCAAGCCATTAAACACCAGTTAAAGTCATACACGTTACTGGAGAGGATTTTGGTTATTTGCATATCTTTATGAGCATTTGACAGGTAAGGTATATATGTGCATTAAGTCAAACTTCACCTTACTGACCACTGCTATTCACTGGTGCACAGCGGTTAAACCACAGCAGTGAATCCGAATGGGCCCTGTGCAAGACAAGACTGGAGAACCTGTCAGACAGGAATCCCCACAGGTTTTGTAATCCTCAGTCTCACGCTGCCTGTGCAACGCTGCCTTCCCTCTACAACATGTGCCAAAAGCCTTCTGAACATGTCAGAATGCTTTTCCCCAGCGCATAGCTCTGCAAGACATGATCTGACACCGTCCTCTTGTTCTCAGGTTATGCAAAGAAATGACTGAAGTGGAAAATCAATGCTTTATTTACAGCAAAGTTATACACTAAATACTAGGGTGCATTTTCTCAGCTACGGTGCCAGGATTTTCCCTGTGAGGAATGAAGGGGAAGTGGGTAACAGAACACGCTGATGCTCTTCCTTTATCCCCACAATTCCTTTTAAAGCCATGCACATCTCTCCCAGTCAGTGCAAGCCAAACATCAAACATGTCTACGCAGTATCTGCCAGCTCCAACACTTCACCAGCTAAAGGCTGCCCGAGGAGGTTTTGTTACGAAACAGAAAACTAAGCTGTTTTCCAATAGGAAAAACCACAGCACTCCCAACATGCCCTCAACTCCCAATTTCTCCAGTTGCATCACACTGAATATGATAAAGGATTTAAGAATCAAGGGTGATTACAGGATGGCGGAGCATCAGCAAGCAAAAAGAAAAGCAAAGTTCTGGATGGGACTTTTGCTCCTAACAGTCCATGTGGAGTTAGGTGGGAAGAATGAAATGAGAATGAAGTCCCAAGAAGGATATTTCTGTGTGCTTTGCATTGCTTTTCACCATTTCCTGAGCATATTCATATCCTAAAGGTGCTCCCCCTCCAGAAGGTGAGGCTGTGCTGAATGAGGCTGCTCAGCAGCTTGCTCAGGCTGCACCAGACCCCACTTGTGGCTTTCAGAAGGGCACCGAGCTGGTGGCTCTGCAAGGGCACCCAACCTGTTAAATCATTTTGACTGTTTCCCCATCCCCAGGAATGGGTTTGCAAATGGAAAAGGAATTCTCGCTATGGAAACTGAACTGTGCTGCAGGTTTTTGAGCTAAATTATATTGGTGGAGAGCAATTACAATAATAATGGCACGACACTCTGTGTTTATTCTATGGGAAAGAAATAAGAAAGAGGCCCCAACACTGTATATGAAATCCGACACAAAAGGAACGGATGTAACAAAGCAGTATCCATAGCAACAACAACTTAATATTTCAGTCCTCTTCAGCTGCAGTGGATTAAATATAATGACAAGATGTTCCCTTTGAAAAGTAACCTGTTGCCATGGCAACGTTGTATTCTGCAAAGTAAACAGGGGCTGGTCAGAAAGGAGATGGAAGCTGGCGATGGAATATCAAAAAGGCAAGAAGCTGCTGTAGCAGCGCGGGGCAGGACAAGCACACACTAACCCGAGAGGGGCTGGCTCCTAACAGCTCCCAGAGAAAAGAGAGGATGTTCAGTTCAATCGGGCTTTGTCCTTTCCATTCAAAAGCAACAGGGGAGGTTGGAGGTTCAAGGCCAAAAGCAGCAGCACTGAGAGGAAACAGTTCAGAGGTGAGGATGAGAAAGGAATAGGAGACAGCACAGGGTGGTGCAGAGCTTTAATTTATCAGCCTGAGAAAGAAGGGAAGAGAGGAAGGCAGGCTGGCAACAGCCCTGCATTATTCCTGATACAGAAGCAAGATTAACCCTCTCTGTTTATAAAACAGAATGGTTTGGGTTGGAAGGGACCTTAAAGCTCATCCAGTTCCAAACCCTTGCCACAGGCAGGGACACCTTCCACTGGACCAGGTTGCTCCAAGCCCCATCCAACCTGGCCTTGAACACTGCCAGGGATAATTCTCTTCAGAGCTCTCCAAAAAGGGTTTTCAAAACCAACATGATAAAAGCCACTGCAACAGCTGCGTATCACCAACCCAAACTTGAGAGTGCAAAGGAAGTTGCAACGATCAAACCAGAAGCACTAGCAGCGTGAGGAGCATTCAGTATCCTGGAACACAGCCTATAGGAAGGGATGAGGCTCCTTGAAGTTGAGACCAGAAGGGTACCGGCATCGTGATCACTGTGCATTCAGCCATCACACGGTGAACAGACATTGTGTGCAAAGCCGATTAGAATAGGTCAATTTATTATACGATGAAAGATTAAAATAGGAAAGACACAGCTTAAAGCTACGATATGCAGAGGGAGGTGGTTTGTTGTTGTTAATAAGCAACCTTATGACATCTGGGGTTATTTACAAAGCCTGGTAAGAAAATGAATGGCTTACTAACTAAAATCATACCCAGATTAGCTATATGCATTATGGGCAGAAGAGATCATAAATCGCAATTGCACACTGATGTAACCAGTCACTATTACTGGCGAGATAATCAGTTGCATAAATTGAAAGCACAGTACTCGCAAGGCAATTCTTACAGATTTGAGATGTCTGTAAAATTTATATGAATCTGAAGAGGTCTGGGGAGAAAAAGGCTCAAGAAAAGGGGTTTTAAGCACAATTCCTTTTATGCAAATGGTCCAGTACCCAAGATGAAATAAAAAAAGCTCTTCAGAAGCAGTCCTGCAAACACCTGCAAGGATCATTTTGTTCCACCTCCAGAGGGACAAAACGGGAGAGAACACAATTACTGAACTCTAACTTCAGCTGGTTAAAAAGTAGTTTATCAAGGCCTGAAAGGGACTGGCATTCCATGCCACAGATCCATGCGGCAGGACGCTCTGTATCATTTTATTCCATGCCTCCATGAAACAGAATTCAGACCTTCCCTCACCACTCTCCTCCCTCCCTATGCAGACTCTGTCTGCAAAGACTTAACTGTAAAAAAAGAGCTTTACATACATTTGCTCCTCTGCAGCACTACAGAGGCGATGAGATTTCACCACAGTGATGCAAAATAGACTGCCCCCAAACACAATAAGCCTCTGCCATACATCACAGCTCTAACTTCCTCCGAGCACCTGCTTAAGGGCACTGCTGGGAGACAGGATGCTGAGCTAAATGGATCCTCAGTTTGACCCAACACCCCCATTCTTATGCACGCTATGGTCTTACACTACACAGTTCAAAAGACAATGGGGACAATCAGGTTTAGGCAATTCAATCTTTAACCAAAAACCCCACAACTAACACAAATCTGTGAGTTAGGTGCCTAAGAATAACTGAATTGGCTCCCAACCACCAAAGATAACCACATTACATTGGTTTCTTTCCATTACATGGGCACCAACCCAATTTGTGGATTAAAAAATGACTTTTTAGCTTTTCCCAACAATTGTTTTCTACATCTAAAACATTTTACTTTAAGTTACCCAATTTCCTGTGCCCAGCTTGCACTCGGGGCCTGAAACCTCTTCTTTAAGCAAGGTTTTAAAATCCCATTTCCAGAAGTAGTAAAAAAATTCTTGCTCAGGGTCAGCCTCTTGTAAATTCAAGTTTTGTTTCAGATATGTTGTAAAAAAGATCTTCACATGCGATTTTGTGTTCCAAGTGAAAAACCAAACCTGAATTTCAGGCAAATGGACTTCTATGGGAATGTTTGGAGTGATGGCTCAATCTGCACTAGGAATGGATAAACATGTACCAACATCTGTACCTCTGGGACAAGCTCAGACCTGCTGAGTAACTGCAGAGTAGGAACTTGGAGGAAGTGGAGGACTGTGTTCTGCACCCTTGCTGCTGTTTGGGGAAGGAAGTGATTGCAAAGCCCGAGTCAAACAGGGAAAGCTTTCATAAGATAATGTTATTTGTCATCAAGTTTATACATGAGGGAAAAAGGACCAAGCAGTCCTTAGGAGCGCTGTCCCCTACTCAAAAGGTAGGATGGAAGCGACTAGCAAAGCCATTCTGGGGCACAAGCTACTGCACAGGAAGTAAGCATTCTCTCCACACAGGAATTACCTGTGTAATATTTAGCTTCTAGATTTCACTGATCACCTCTCTAATACTTGGCTTCTCCTATTTGTTTGTTCAAATAAGGAAGCCACCACTATGTTGATCACAAGCTCAAAACAAATGAAGCAGAGGGAACCTTTGCATGATGCAAAGGGTTTTATCTGATCTACATGCGATTTTAATAGAACCAGAATGTTACTTATTTACAAGCAACACTGATAAGCAAATATGTAAAGGAATTCAGCATAGAATTTGTTGCTTTATGTGTTTATCCTGTGTAGTTTCCAAAGCGGCCAGGCAATACCTTCATACTAAGCAAATATTTGCTATTAAAACACACTACACACTACATCAGCACCATTTCTTCAGCACATATATGCAGGACAGTGGAACCAGGCAGCAGCCTAGCAGTTGATTTCTCCATAACACTTCATCAAGGTAGATGCAATGATCTACCACTCAGCTTGCCTGACAACACAAATCTCCAGCTGCTTTGACTAGCAGATACATGGAGAAGCAACAGCATGTGGTAAAGGTGATAAGCATGAAGAATGGGAAGCATAAAATAAGCTTGAAGATAATCCTGGTTCTGCCATACACCTGGAAATACAAAGCTCTAATTAAAGCAAATTGCAGCCTAAAGAATTGGAAGGAAGAAGGAAGAGGTAATCTTACTGCTCTATGTCTTGAGAAGAGCTGAAGTGAGGCCAGAATAAAGAGAAGTGTCACTATCAAGTGATTTGGCCACTATTCCTTCATCCAAAGAACGAAATACAAGCACTTCCATAGTGTATTTCTAACTTCAAACAGTTATTAGGGGTAGAACTAACTCACCAGAGCACCTATCAACTGTCTCAGCTTGAGAGCATCTTCTGGGCACCCAGCCACCTGCAAACTTCTCCACAAGGAGTAACTATGGAAGCACACTCCCAGTCTGATCAAGGAGAAGGGGTCTTCTCAGCCCACCAAGCATCTCTCTAGTACCACAGATAGCAGTCAGCCTGACTTCTACTTCTAACAAGAGGTTTTCCTGCTTTGGTTTCATATGGTGGTGGGGGAGTGGTTTGGGGGGGATTTTGTTGGGGGGGGGGGGGGGGGTGT
>WYDI02032356.1:15132-42655 GCA_009867235.2 Psittacus erithacus
ATTTGTGTTGCTGCTTTATTTAGGCCAAAGCATACTCATACACCAATGCACGACGAACCTGAGGAACTGCTTTCCTTACAGACTGGCTGACCAATCCCTCAGCTGGCAGCAGAGGTGAAAGACAGCTGTGTTGAAGCAGCGGAAAGGCAAAACTGAGACCTCAAAAGATGCTGGTGCTCTGCTGTGAGAGGAGTGCTGGCACAGGGAATGAAAACAGCCCCACGTACCTGATCCTACAGGACACCACAGGCATCCTTCAGGGGGGTTCTGGCAACCAACACAACCAACAAGTTCTCATGTGCAAGTGATTAAATGAAGAGTCCCTTCTTTGGCCTATTACTCCAGAAGCATTTGTTATGCCAAATGCAGCATTTTTGTTTGAAAATCACATTATGTTCTGGAACAACCCAGACGTGGTTCAGCTTTTTCCCACCTGCGCTGTTCTACATTAACCTCAGAGCTCTGAAAAATAAGCGTGACCAAATTTTCATTGTAAGTTTAGAAGTGGCATTTTTTTCCCAACCTTTACCACCCAAAAACCAGCACCAGGCAGACTGCTTTACACCCTCCCCATCCCTTAATGCCTTCTCTCCGTGCTTATCAGACAACATTTAAAACAGGTGTTCAGGAGGTGTCCTACCCCTGTATTCCTGCAGGGCAATGTCATATTCCTGTACATATTCAAGCAGCTCATTTATTAGGAGTGTTTTCAAAGCCCACAAGGACACCCCTCCTTTCCATTGACTTTCCAGACTGAAGCTGAAGGGGACTGCGCTCTATAACCATCAGCACAGCTCTGCTTCAGCCAAAGGCATAATGACCAGCCGTCCACACTAAATAGGTGGCCTTCATTTTTATGCTCTCCAGGTATAAACAGAAGCTGAAAAGGGAATGACAGTTCAGACAGCAAACACATGGACATGGCACCAATACGGGCAAAACTACGCAGTCCTGTTCATCATTCATACCTCAGCTTCCGACCAGAGGCAGCAACGCTCACTGCACAGGGCAATGGCTATGTGGGCAAGGCTCAAAGTCAGCCTTCTGCTATAAAGTCCCAGAGCTGTCACTGAGCAGCACGAACCATCCTGTCCCTTCACACACTCCAGCGACTCACTAACAAGTCGCTCTGAAGTGTTTCCCCTCAGCAACAGCCCCATGGTGCTGGGATGGCTTCTGCAGGCCAGAGGGCCAGGCAGAGGGCTACAGCTAAACAGCACCCAGGCTTGCACAAGTTCAGACGCTACTGTGCCTGAGAACACGCTGCAGAACCAAGTTTGCTCCCATTCAACACACCCGAGTCCTTACAAATCCATTTACATTTAGCAGCCACAAGTCACCAATGGCTGCCTCACAAGGGCCTCAAACCCACACTGTCACCACACAGAACTGCAGAGCCTGATCTGAATAACAGCAAGTGTTTTGGTAGCCCGATCAAAGCCCAGTCTCTCTTACACAGCCGTCATGCCACGAGCTCCTCAATACATAAGCCTTCTGCTGCATTTCGGATGCAGGTGACTGACAAGCAAGCACAGCCATGCTGACTACTTATTTTTCCCTTAACACCTGAGGAAGTGTCAGCAGGATCCCGGCCCCGACAGCAGAACCACCCATCCTCAGAGCAACCAATGGATCTGCGACCCTCCCTGGAACATCACCTAAACACCCTGTTGCAGGCCCAAGCATTTCCTAACAGCCACCTCGGTCCCTGCATCGTGAGGAGGGATGCAGGGGGAGGCTCTGCAGCTCCCTCCGGACCTGCCACAGGGTTGGCACGCACACAGCACCGCTGAAACGAAAACTGCACCACGAGGGAAAAGAAGATCTATAGATCTCTATACATAAGCCCACACAGGTTCAACGTTTTGGTACATGCACCCGTCAGGCAGCAGATCCCCTGCTCAGTGCTCTCATGCACCGCACGAGCAGCTGCACGGCAAAGCTGATGGGATTACAAGGTTCTGAGGAACATGCAATAGCGATGAAATGATTTCATAAACATTGCAGAAGTCACACATAACAGCAAAAATCAGCATTGTTTAGGGGAGGCCAGAGTGATGCAGCCTACCTGCAGGGGCTGAATGGATCATCCATGACTATGACAGGCTCTTGTGGGTTTAGCTGTATTCCTGCACCCTCTTACTTAACAGCTAAAACTCTGCCTTTTCCACTCTACCAACTCAAAATGGAGGCACATGCAGTCTGAGAGACCTCAGAGAGCTTCCACTGAGCTTGTGCTATGACCTAAGCCTGCACGCAGAACGCAGAAACTTCGCCCTCGGACTGACAGGACTGAGCATGTGCTGTGACCCTCCCTCATCCACACCGTGCCTTCCAACGCAATCAGTCTCCAGCCTGCTGTTTCCGTAAATAAAGCACTGAACAGCCTCGGCAGCTCCCGCATACCAAGCTAGTGTGCAGGGAAGTGGGGCCTTCGCGAGGGGATCTCATACAGCCAACGCTGCGCAGCGCAGCGGCTCCGAGGCTGGAGAGCCCCGTGCCAGCGCTTGTTACACACATACACATATATACACACACACACATATATATATTTTCCCCCAGCAAAATACACTGATCTAAGAAAGGTTTCTAAAAGCTTCTTTTATCTACTTTGTGACGAGCTTTAGAAAAAATGACATTAAAAGGCTTCGAGGTTTGCACCCATGCAAATGACAAAGCTTCACGTTTTAATATAGGATTTATTTGTTATGAAAGCATTTTGATTCGCAGAGTGCTTTCATTCTATCTGTCAGCAATGCACTGTATGAGAACATTGAAAGGATGTATTAAAAAGCATTTAAAGAATGTATTCACAGCAACACTGCTGTTGCCGCTTACAAGCACGTGTGAAGGCAAGGTGAACCAAGGGGAGCCAGACTTGACTCACTGCTTGAACTTCCTTCAGCACCTTCATTTTTGCTGTTCCTGGTTATTAATGTAGTTGTCAAAACGATTCTTAGCTACTCATTTAGATGCAGGTAACATCCCTCACACCTAGAGCACAAAAGGCTTTAATTAGTGTACCTGGCCCCCATTTTAGAGCCTGGAGATGCCTCAATCCAAGGTGAGGACAGAGAGGGCTAGAAGTCTCCAATTTTGCATTTTACAAGACAGAAACACTGAGCGAAACACATCAGGCCCCATGAAAATCCCAAACTTTCTCTCTGCCAACAATCCAGCCAGAAAGTTTTATTATAACAAAGCTGGATACACCTTTGTTGCTCATATTACGTTATAACCCATCCTCTCCTTGGGAACCTTCACCAATAGAGCGTGGCCCCTCCAATGAACCTGCAATAATAACTCTTACGTTCAGGAACTTGAACATTTCAGCCTCCATGGCCCTGCTGGAACTCTCTGATGCCACCAAAGCTCACTCACAATGGGAAGAAGCCATTCCCAAAGATACAGGATAGAGGGGCTTGGCTTACACTTGGTAAAAACACATTTAAAACCAAGCAAAACCAACCACGATAGAAGTTCCTATGGTTTTTTTAACTACTAAGCTATACCAGGCTATGTATTTAGACCTTCCAGAAGCACAGCGACATTTCATAAACTACTTCTTGAAAGAGAGATAAACCCACCACAACATTCTATAAGCTCATTTCTGTTATATTACAGGAGGCCACGCACCCAGAACAAAACTGTCTGAGCATGTTTTACACACTAGGGAAAGATGATTACCCCAAAGATGCTGGGCAGCCTTATTTAGGCAACACTTACAAGGTCAAATGTATCTGGGCTTGATTTCAGCTGTAGCTGAAATGTAGTCCTGGGGGGTTTTGCTGCTGTTCCGAAATGGGTTTATTCTCCTGAAATTCACATTGTGAATGTGAGTAAAGCTTGTCAGCTTTTATGCCACCCTCTAAGTTCAGTGATAAACTGAGATATGGCCATATAAAAATTATGTATTCCAAATGATATCAATAATAGTAGGCAGAAAGAACAACCCAGGGAAGTTATACATCCATTTACCTAATGAAAGGGGGTTTTCTCTGTTTAAGACTAATCCGCTGCACTTCAATGCATGACAATACCTATTGACATCAAGCGAATGTGCTCAGCACCTTCCATGCTTCTTTCCCAGGGACATGGGACAAGGAGTGATACAAAGCAACTTTGCTTGCAACTTAGTAAGCCGGTCCAGAAGCCATCTGTTTCAAATCACATGAGCACACCAATATCCCCCATCAGAAGGATTCCTGGCTGTACTTAGTCGCTAAACCTGCTTAAAAGGCTTGTGATACACTGTAGGAATTGTCTTTTATAACCAAAGTGTACCACAAACTGTCACAGTGTTCTACTGAGTCTGACTGGAGACATAAAGATGGATACATCATTTAAGATCTCGATCATCACTTCACCCTCCATCACTGCCCCAGGCGCTATTATATGCACAGAGACAAAATACTGTGACTGCTAAAAATTAGCCAGAGAAAAGGATCCCAACAGAGCTCTGCAGATCACATTTTGGTTGTAGACACCAATTTGTCATTCAACTACGTTTTTTCCCAACGGGCAACATTAAGAGGAAGCCTTGACAGCCCTACTTACACACAGCTCCACGCTGGCTTCTTGACTCGGTAAGAATATAATACTGCTCAATCTGGTTGTAGACCTTAAACTTGTACTCTACTCACTATGCTTTCTATTGAAAAGAGGGGGGGAAAGGAGAAAAGAAGAAGAAAGAGGCTCTTGATTCAGACTTTCAACAGAAATCCCCTTTGAGACAACCTAACATCCCAAGTCATGAAGGTAAGAAAGAGCAAGTCGCCTTCACTCGTCTCAGAGACACACCAATACTGACATAACTCATAACAGCACCCACCAACACTCTGAGATTGAAAACAAAAGGAAAAGCAACTATTGTGGAATAAAAGCACAGACAAGAGCCTGGTCTTCCCAAAACAACTATTCCAAAAAGTCGGCTGTGCCTTGTGTGTGTCGTAGGATTTTGTTCTACAATGCAAACCAACGTTATGGAGGAGGAATTCAATTGTGATTCATGGCCATGAAAACTGTTCATGGAATAATATCTGGTTATTTCTAGTTCCAAGTAAAAAAACCAGCAGCATTAAAATCCATGTATAGTTACAAGCGTCAGTGGCAGACAAAACCTCATAGTGCATTCACTTACTCCTGAGAGCAGAGAACTGATTGCCTGGTACATGCCAGTACGCTACAAAACAGGCCAATACCAATAGCGGCATTTGGTGTGCCTGCGCCCTTGAGTAAGGGCTCAAAGTTGTGTCCATAAGTCCATGCAGGATCTCGGAGTACAAGAGGAAAGACGGGAATAAGTTCTTGCCTGAATCAGCTCCATCTGGCACTACACTACAGACAGGGTAAGAATCAGACTTGTAGTAAATGAGTGGTAAGATGCGAGCTGCTGAAAAGCAGCTGTCTGTGGTCAAGCAGCATGTGAACAGCATGCCCAAGCCTTACTGCATATTGCTTTTTAACAGGTAGAGCCGACTGCTGACTCAAATACCAAATTCAACAGCTTAACTCAAGCTGGTGCAGCTACTGATTCTCTAAGCGGTACACCAGGTCTGTTTGTCCATTGATGCTTGCTGGCTGCTGCTCTATATACTTCAAAATGCTTCTAAACTCACTTCAGAGCATATACAGTCCATCTAACACTTCTTCTCTAATAAAGCACTGATCTCATCTGGCCATTTGGGGAAGTCACAAGTTTGAGTGGGATTCCACATTAGTGGAATTAGTCGGTATCAGAGCAGTCACTGCTCTGAAGAGACATGGAATTAATTATCTGAAAGTACTTAGCATAAAATGAGTTTTCTTTCTCAGCCGCCTATACAAGCTTAGGGGTTGTATTCCACTCTTGAGAGCCAGCAACATGACATCATGACTACTTAGTAGCTTGATTAACACTCTAGTCAAGGTGTTCACACCAGCCTCTAGCTCTGAGATTAGTTTAGGTTTTTATTCCACAATCAGATGTTTCTCACTGATGTGAGAATTACTCACACATAGTTTATAACCTTTTACCAAACTCTGCAGAGAAAACAAAACCCCAAACCAGCTTCATAGTCACTGTAAAGAAGAAAATTATCCCAAACCACAGAGGTTTGCACCTCCAGACCACAGAATGATCAGCAAAAGGATCCTGGTTGCTATTTCCCAAGCAAGCTTTCAACTAAAGAAGAAAGGACAAAGCATACTTTCCTTTACACACAGGAGGGCCTCTGATTTACACATCCATCACACCGGTGCTTTGGAAGTATTTGGGGTCTGGGGTCTTTGTGGGTTGTTTTGTAAATAGAACACTTGAAAACATAGAAAAGAGATTCCCAAGCCACTGAGCTGCATTTCAGGGTCCTGGAAAAGTATCTGAGCATCTTATGCTGAACACAAAGTCAAGTCAACTCAAACAGAAATACATGTTTGTAGATACAAGCCACAGCTCAAGCTTGTTTGGTGTAAAAGTGGATCCTATCACACATTACTACAAGTCAATTCAATTGGGGGGAGTCACACCACAGTATCCTGACCCTCATTTACAACATATTACTTCAAGCTACCATGAAACACCTTCCATCCTTCCCATGTGCAACAAAACATTACAGTATCAAAGCAGATCAAGTTGAAGACAAAGTTTACTTTATATAGACAAACCACCAACAGGTCATCCTGGAACGTGTGTTACAACACTTCTACATCCAAAAGCAATACTCTGTCTAGAATTAGGTACTCAAGAAGCATGCGTTGCAAAACAGCAGCAAACACTCAAAAATCACCTAGCAATCTAGACTCAAATCCTCTCGCTGCATCTCCCCTCATTCCAAGACAAAACTACAGACTTGAACTGGAATGAAAAGCAAACCACAACCACAAAACAAAGTGGCTGTAACCAAATGAAGGAAACCCTGCATTCTGAGAGCTGGCTAGTGTGAGTAATTACCTGATCACTAAGTGCTATGCTCTGTCATTTCATTGATCTCTTCAGGGTCACTCGTTTTCTAATAGCTGGAAGAATTAACAGCTACTTCTACACTGAAAGTGGGTTTAAAACCACAGCGAGTACTCACAAATGGCATTTCATAAAAGAAATCATCCACTAAACACAGACCTTGAACACAAATACAAATAGTTCATTTAGCATTATACCCTCAAAACTAAAATGCACCAGAGTGACAGAGTTAAATACCAAGCACGATGCAGAATATCAGATACAACACACTACAGACTTCATGAATGCCTCACCTTGTGGGACTGCTCCAAAAGAACACACGAACAATGTTACAAAAACATGTTAATATACCGCATTATAAAACATTACAGATTTCAAGGCTCTTTTCCCAGAGCTCTGCACCACGCGCTAGCAAGATTGCCTCCTAGGGACTGCCACTGATACCTGCTATGAATGCAAACAATGTATTCAGGGAGCTTACCTAATCCAATACCCCGTCTCAGACATAAGGGCAGTTTAAGACACTTCAGAGCAAGGTAAAGGCATCCTCATAAATAGGCAATTACATAATAATATGTGCCCACACAGGGAGTTTCTTCCTAACTGCAAGCAGTTAGTGGTTGGCTATGCCCTGAAGCATAAAGATTCCTATCTGCATCAAAAACACTAAATCTACCATGGAACAATTCAAATAGTTATTCTTTATAGGCCTATCTAATCCCTACTTAGTACTCAACAGTATCTCTAGAAATCAAGGTCCACAGCTAATTGTTTTCTACACTGAAAGAAACAATAGAGCTTTCAGCCAGCACAGACCTTGCTGAGCCCCGTTAGGTGCTATTCATCTCCTACTCAAGTGCTTGTGGAAATATACCCCTAAACAACAAACTCCTTACAGCCAGTATTTGTAAAGCATTCTCTGGCTTTACAAAACTACATCAATGAAAATATAAGAGCAATGGGTTGGACCTGATGAGGAATAATGAAGGCAGAGCCTAGTGTCAGCTCTGCTTTGCAACCACGGCTGATGGAGGTTGGCTGGATGACTCCCTGCTGAACACACCTTCTTCAGATATGCATTTATTCCCCAAAACACCTTCCTGTACCTCTAATTTGCTCCAGCCAGCAAAGCATAAACTAAGAATGGTCAATATGGGACCCTACGTGAATATTTACACATGAAAACATGAGTTTCCACACTTCAAAACGATCTATTTGACTTCTCACGTGTGCAAGTTTCAACACTGCTTAACAGAAGCGAATTTAGGAAGCGTTTCCAGGGCTGTGCATTTAGCCAGTGGCACAGCTAAGGATTCCTGCGAATGACTGCAAGCATTCAATTTACTGGTTAAAACCCTGCTTTGAAGCAGGATGTTTTGACCCAGAGACGCAACCAGATGTCACAACCCGCTGCACAGCTTCGTTACCTACCTCCTATACGTACACTTGACAGGAAGATGCAACTTCTTCCTCATATTCCCTCCCACCCCACCTATGAGCATCATACATGATTTCAACCATGAGTAGTTTTCCTGTTCCTACAGGCTCAGCTCAGTGGTAAAGTTTGCCTTTAAAAGTCGCTTCACTTACCTTGTCTCTGGATTATAGCCCAGGATGTAGAAAAATGAATCCACTCGGGCTTTAAACTCTCTAGCAGCAAATATGTCAGAGAAATGGGAGATATTACACTTCCCTCTGAAAGAAAGAGGGAAAACGGCATTAGAATTCAGCCCTGAAAAACAACTACTTTAATTAAGTGCCACTGCAATCTGTGTATAAGCCCACAGACATCCTTGTGTTCTCATAAATGTCTAGAAGGTCATAAATATAAGCCTGTTGTAACAAATAACCATGCAGATTCTTCCCATGGTGGAAAGGGAAGAAAATGCAGTTACAGTGTCTCAAATGGTGTTCTACAAACATTCATTCATTCTCATTCAGCCAACACCAGCCCTGAGGAGCCCAAATTTCAGATTAATGAACAGTATCTACCTTAGACATACAGCCCTAAACGTGTTCTCTTTCCCAAGTTTTTACAGCCCTACTACGTTTATGCTTTTAGGAAGCTTTGAAAATTCTACTCTTTGTATTATTTAGGAAGTCAGCTTTTGATTTAGAAAGCGAAATAAAACTGCAGTTTAATAGCACTTCCAAATCAAAAGCAAAGCTACGCAGGGTTTAGCAATCCTAACAATGCAAATTCCAAGCACACGGAAGTTTCTTCCTTCCACTTTCATACATAAAACAGAGACATTAAAAGAAAAGAGAGGGGGGAAAAAAGGGAAAAGAGGATTTATTGGCTTGTTCTGAACCAGACTGTTAATAAGTTTTAACACGGTTTGTTGATGAAGTCATTATCCTTAAGGATGAGCATTAAGACGAGCTGTAAGAAGTCGCATCCCATTTCCTCAAGGGTTTCTTGGTCTGTTAATGTTCAACAGCTGCTGGGGTTTTGTCATTCAGCGCACTGCAGTTTGCTGCTGCCAAGTAAATCAGATCAGAGCGGGCACAGACAAACAGGCCAGACAGGCAAAGAATTAGTGCTTTTTATCTCAACTTGATGCAAAGCAATCAACAAAGCACAAGACTTTGCTCTTTTACAGGATGTCAAGCTTTCTGCTATTAACACAGATCACATCTCTTTCCACTTCCTTCTACTGAACAGTCTTTGCTCTTATAAATAAGCTATGGGGCTTATTTAACATTGTAAAAAGGTTTGCCAGGCTTGGTTAGAACTGAATGAAAAGTGCTTTTGCCACCAATCCCCCAAGATGAACAACTACTATGCCTGAAATAACAGTGGATCTGTTTGTCCAACCTTCTCTACAGAGCTTAAAAGCACCGAGTACTTGAAGAACAGCACTGGGAAGTTGAAATGCTAAGCCTGCTCTTCCTTCCTCATCTTCTTACGATAAAGCACTTAACAATCAAGAGAACCTTGCCTTGCAACACCAGCTCTCTGATACACAACATCAACTACTACAGGTGAGGAAAAAACACCCCAGAAGGATGATGGATGAATGAAGTTGCTGACTGGTTTAAGACAAAATCAATGTGGCTGTGCTGTGAGCTGAGGCAGCACAACTGTCCCTATGATTGCCTCATTCTCAATCAATCACTTTCTGGCGAAGGACAAAGCGCTGCACAGGTCACACCAGGTTGGAATGGAGCATTAGCAAGGTCTGTAACCCAGACATCACACAAATGCTGATGAATTTCTTTTATCCCTGGTGGCTCCAGCTAGTTTTCCAGTTGAGTCATTTAGAACGAAAGAACACATAGGAGAGGTATTCGTGTGGGTATCTCACATTAAATTCCCATTTTAAAGGTATTTTGGGGGAACAGATTTCGTTCCCTTTCAATAATTCATCTGACAGTTAATAAGGGCTTTCCTAATAAGCTTGTATTATCTATACTCATGAAAGCAGTACATCTTGTTCATAGCATTTCAGACCAGTGCTACTACATATTACCCCAAAGCTTCACCACACAGGTAAGAAGGACGTTACTTTTATCGCACGCTTCCCCAGGGATCTACAAGGATCCTGTAGTGAAATTTTTCCACTGGGTAGAGCAGAAAATTGGTAGTTACAATGACTGGTTTTATTTCCCAGTTTGTCAGCAATTCATTGTGTGACCAGAGCCATTTGTTTGCAGAGGACAGGGAAATAATCTCATATTAGAATAAATTAGAACTTCATGTTAAGCCTCCTTTCATGCATCACAACGTATTCTGCCTACTCTGTGTTCTCAAGCTGGAAGAACACCACGTGCTATTACCCTGATGTTCATCTTGTACACTGAAAATCACTGACACGGATTAATGGCAATTTGCTAGGAAAGAAGCGGCAAAAGTATAATCTTTATCCTGCAAAAGTTTATCCTCTCAATGCTCAGCATCTTTAGATACCATCTCCAAGCTGGTAAGAAATATTCCAAGCATAAAGAATCCAGAACACAACAAAGCAACAGTGAAACCATCTGCCAAAGAGAAACAAAAGTTATCTGAAAGCTGCCTGTGCTGTGCACTTCCAAACTACAAGATAACAGATGAAACATAGGGCAGGTTGAGGAGTTGATCAGTTTGATCTTCCAGGAGCCTTCACTCTTTATGGAAGGGGAGAAGAGAAGGTTATTTTTCAGGTTTGCTTGGTATACACATATATTCCATTCTTGTCTTCTCTTTAAAGATTACAACCCAGAAAGGATGTGGAAGAGAGGTTAAAATACTCCCAGGGAAGACTCAAGCGTCTCTGTTCAAGCAGACAGTTACATTTCCAAGCCTGGCTCCACCAAGGCAGCCGACCTCCTGCTGGCTTCTTTCTGAGCATACAGATTTCACATTGGAAGAGGACCTTCTGCAGCTCAGAGAAAGCTCTGTGGAATTTCAGGAGACTGCAGCACGCCACTGGAATTCTCCGAGTTCATAAAAGAAGCTTAATAAGTAAATCAAAGACTTCCTCCCACCCCCAGAACAGAAGTTGCAGCCAGTTTGTCTTGCAGTAAAGTGGCTTCAGCAAAGGGACTCGGAACAAAACACGTCTCCAGATGGTTCTGCTGAAACACCATCTGAGCATTATTATCAGGGAGATTATTCAATTTGCATTCTGACAATATCCGTGCACGTTTGGCGTGTGGAAAATGTGCTGAAAAATAACGCCTCCCTGGCTCTGTCTGAAAACGTTTGGAAGTAACGGCGCATCCCCCTCAGCCCAGGCAAAGGTTAGGCACTCCAGTTCAAAACTTGGGGAGGAAGGAGAGCAGCAACCTCCTGGGAAGGACACATAGTGCAGGGAACAATAGCGGGGTCCATTACCTCCTGTCTGTACAGCCAGCTTTTAATGGAGCTCTTAGCTGAGCTGCAACAATGACAAGTGCCTCAGAGAAAAAGTCTTTAGTGCAATTTAATCAGGGCAGCATCCTAACAGTCACTTTACTAGGAGGTGCTATTGTTAATAGGGAAATCAAACACGGAGGAGGGCTGGGTAGTATTTCTGCAGGAACCAGCAATAACCTAAATTGGCATTGATGGGAAACAATATCTTGTGAGCAACATTGATTAACGGAGATGAAAACGAGATTGGAGAATTACGGCTGCTTTTTGAATGGGAACAGATAACACAAGTTAATTACTGAGGAGAGAGGAGAAAGCTGAGCAGTATGTTAATGAGCCCCACACAACAGAGAAAGCACCACTCCCTCCATCTGTGTTTTCTCCCCCACCTCAGACACTGCACTGCATCCTCTGCAGCTTACCTGAGGGCAGCAGCGTGGTAGGTGTCAACATAATCTGAAATGAAGAGCTCTCGGTTCTTGATAACGGGGTCTGTTATAACAAGCTCTCGTCCAGAGTCTGCCAGAAAGCAAAAACACAAACAGAAACCCACCAAGACGTTAGCTGGAGTCTGAAAGCATCCACCACGGACATGTGACAGGTAGTTTACAGGGCAAAGCTTGAGGGTGTTTCTTACATCCACACTGCTCAGCGATAAGATAACACACACAGACTGTTTCCATCACCTGTAAGGTATGGCAATAACGTGATACCCATTTTTACACATGGATTCTCCCCTGCCATAGCTAAAGAACTGCTGAAGAGCTTTCAGGGCGCTAGATGATACGTACTGACCACTCTAAGTGGTCACTGCTGGGTGAGAGGAACTGAGCAAGTCAATTTATCGCAGACTTCAGTCTTCCGAGTTAAGATTTTGGTGGTTTTGCATACTTGACCTCAAATCTTCAACCAAACCTTGGCAGTATTAACTGCGAAGTGCTCTGGCTTTGACATCAGTACTGATATCCACATTCAAACACAGAAAATCCTCAATGTTAATGAGGATTTTCCCAGACTTCTTTAGAATGCCTTTGAAGAGCACACAGAAATACGTACCCACACAGGGAGGAGTGTGACATAGGAAAGTCAAAACTGCTCACTTTTGGATGTTGTGCCTATAATCCCAGCGTTAGAAGTTTCAAATATAGTAAGAGGAATGTTAGATTTGTGCAGCCTTTGCTTAAAGCCCACACAAAATGTCCTTAATGCCTGCAAAAAAGAGACTGGAAGCTCAACTTTGTGCTGTCATGCACCAAAAAGTTGCCGTGTTCCACATTTTAATCATCAACTTTTATCATCACAATTCACCTTGGAGTGTCTGCAGCCTTTTAACAGTTGCCTCAAGGAAATTTCCTGGTAAGAACAGAAGCAAATGTTATGTCTCCCCTAGAGGCAAGAGATAAATGACATTGGAATATGTACTGAAGTTTCTTCTGCTTCTATTAAACCCAAGATCACGCTTGTTTTTGCGGAGAAAAAGGGAAAACTCAGCTATGAGTGCTGCAGTTATGCCACTCACAGCAATATTAATCACAGTGAGTGTTCATAGGTGCAATGTAAAAGACTGGGCTCTCATGACACTATGGAAGGATCACAAAAAACAGAAGAGATTCACAGTTTCTTCATACTTGGTCTTCAGCCAGTTCAGTATTAGCGCACTGCCCAGAAGGCCTACAAAGGATCCACTGTTATTTTTCTTCTCTATTCCCTTAAGGGATTAGTATAATACAGCACAGAATTTAAACCATACCTGATGCGCATCTGATTATCGCCATGGTTATAGGACATACATGAGTTCAAATAAAGCAGGTAAGAAACACCCTCATTCAACCCAACACATTGTATTCATCAACAGCCCTTGCACAAAGCAAGTAAGAGTGTTCTTGCTTTCTGGACTGTTAAAACTTCAGAGTACAAGTAAAGGAGGCCTTAATCTGCAGAGTTTAACTTACCATTCTCATTGTGTCTGTCCTGAACCAAATGCTGATAGACTGAATCTGGGACTTCAGACTGGCGATAGTACCATTTGACATTCATAAGGAGATGGTCCCGTTTGCTCTGAAAAAGAAGGTCTAAAGGCATTACTAAAAAGGAAACTCGGACTACATCTGACACAGTCTTCTAAGGTATAAAACGTAAGACCCAAAACGGAGGAAAACGTATTTCCACGACAATGAAACAAGGGATACGTGCTACGACAAATTGACTTTCAAACTAGACAAAGGCAACAAGAACCTACTGTGGCAGCATGCAGCTGTATCTCCATGTATATCTGACCAGCAAATACTCATCTATTCACTCACAAAATACTAACCCAAGAGGGAGCAGGGGTCAGAAAAGGACTGGCAATCTTGGCCTCATGCAGCATGATCTTAGCCTGCTCGTCTCTACAAACAACAAGTATTTATGGCCAAACACAGAAAAAAGAATAGCAACAGCCACTTAATTCAATGCAACCATTCCTAACTGTCGTAACCAAGAAATGCCAGGTATTTTTTAGCCCAGCATAATAGTATATGTTCTTTACTTACACAACAGAACAGGATGCTGCAGTTCAACCCCAACATAGGCTCTGACTGCTCACGTACCTCACAAACCCAACAGCGAGATGCATGCAAACTACCTTCCTCAAGTGCTCCTTTTTCATGTGAGGATCCAGCCACCAGTTTGTTCCTTCTTAGAAGGAAACTTAAACATAACCACCACTTCAAAACCGCATTTACAGGCAAGTTATTACAGACTCAGTGCCTGAGTTTATCTTTGAAAGCCTTGGGAGTCAATTCTTTGCACTGCTCCACAACACTTGAAGAAACAGAGGAAGGGCCTAAAGGGAAATTAACATTCTTTTGGCATGAGGCAACTGTTTTTTCTGGACTGAAGTTCTCTAAGACCCTTCAGAGGCTGCTCTTAAAACATCCACATTTAGAACTTAAATCGCAGGTCGCTGGACCAGAGCATTCTCCTCCTCCCTCCTGTCCACCTCAGCCTGGTTGCTGCAGCACTTTTCACCCTTTCTGCTTAATAAACAACGTCCAAATCTTTCCATTACAGGCGCTGGAAGGCTTTGATTGAAACCACATGTAATACCATAAAACAACGGCTAGCGGCAGCATTGTGCCAGAAAAGGCTTTGTTAACGGCTCACCGCGAGCTCTGCGCGCTGAGAGCCTCAAAAGCCATCCAGGAACATCCCGCGCCTGTTTGTTCTGTGCAGGAGGAACCTGAACCTCCTCTTGGTTTGGCTTTTCAAAGAACGCATCTGCAGTCAAAGACAACGAGCTTGTCTAATGCATGGAACGAAATCAAAAGGCCGAAGTCTGAGAGGCAGCGCCGATTCCTGCTACCTGCTGCTCAAACCCCACGGCTGGGACCTGCCTCCTCTCCTGAAATACAGCCCTGTGCAGCACAGCCTTCATGGACAGTCTGAGTTCTGAAGACTAAAACAATGCAAATGTTGTTACCCTCTTGCGATTCGTTCATAAGCTCTATTCGTGCTACAGGAACTGCATGCAACAACGATGGGAAACATTAACCCGGTGTTTCTCTCTCTGCATTTCTTAGCTGAGAGAAAACCTACGTCCCATGTGTAACCCGTGCTACACAAAACCTTTACAGCATGCTCAGAAAGCACCACTTGTGGCACGAAAACTACTCGTTTATAGGTATAAGCAAGTTCACAAGCAGCATCAAAAGCTAATGCTTGGATTTTCTTGGTTTGTGCCACTGAAGTTGAGTGTCTTCCAAACAGCCTGGCACTCCAAGAAGCACGATGGAGGCTTAAGTACGTCTGTATAAGGCATAAATACATACATATATATATGCAACCATGAAGGACCACCACAAAATACACCACTGAATTGTGGTGGTGATGGTTTTGAAGAGCAAATGGCACGAGGGAGGAGAAGGACTGGAAATCTACACTGTGCTGTGCAAGGAATGGGGCTACGAATGCTTATCCACAAACCAGATTGACAACAGCCAGCGGCCAGTGAGAGCTGAGAAAAGGAAACACCTTACAGTGCATCTTGCCACCGAGAAGTCATGGAGAGGACAAAGGGAGCAGATGTTAAAGGAATGGATACACCCTCCCATGGAACCTTACAGCCATTCTCTAGGAGGGGACAGTTGTGCAGAAAGCTCTGCCAGCGTTCACATTTGAAGGTGTATCCTCTACGCCTGCATGCATTGAGATTAGATTACAGTAAAAAGGGAGGGATCAAAACTGCTTTCATTGCCGCGGCATCATATGGAGCTGTGCGTTGGGAGGTCACAGCTGGAGTCTGAATTAAGCCGAAACCATAAAGGAGATGTTGACACCATCGCTTCACTGCCTCAGTTTCTTACTGCATCACAGAGGAGCACAGGGCTTTTAGCAACAGAGGGATGAGGGCAAGGTCAACCTTTACAAAGCGCTCATACACTTGGATAGAAGAAATCAGTGGTTGGAAGGGAGGTTTTACCACTTCTGCCATAAGAGACCACCTCAATCCCTGCCTTCCTCCCAACAGACCCTACCAGTTTGTCACTCAGTCAATGCAAACGGAAGGCTTTTGCTTATGGCCAAGTCTCCTGGAAGTGTCATTGAGCTCCCAATATGTGTTAAAAAAGAAATGGAATTACAGAGGATTAAACAAAAGCTTCTCCGGAACACTCACACAGTAACACACAATGAAGGCAGTCAAAGTATTTGCTATGTTTTGCAGGATTTTATCACCTCATCTCTCAAAAATCATAGAATCCCAGCCTGGTCTGTATTGGAAGGGACCTTAAAAGCTCATCCAGTTCCAACCCCCTGCCACAGGCAAGGACACCTTCCACTAGAGCAGCTTGCTCGAAGCCCCATCCAAGCTGGCCTTTGAAATCCCGTACCTTAGGAAAGCTTAACATCTACCATCTAAAGATACTCCAGGGCTTTTTTGTTACTCGAAGCATTTGAATTTGACAGGAACGCACTCATTTCCCATTCAGAAGCTCTGTTCACAGACTCAGGGAATGCCGTAGTTGTTCCCTGCACTGTTTCATTCCAGAGGCTGGCAGTTACCCTGCACTGTGAAAGAGAACATTTCCCCCCCTCAAATCAGATTGACGATCAGGAAGAACACGGGGAATGAGATTGAGTTTCAGGAGGCTGCTGAACCTGGGAAGTTCTCAGGGCAATGATGAATTACCCCATGCTGCAGCCTGCCAACAGGAACACTATTGACTTCGTTAGGCTGATCATGCAGTTGTGAGGCATTGGCAGAGGGGCAGGTGACAAAGAAAAAGAAATTAGAGCCGTTTTCATAACACAGAACAGGGGCTTTTCTATCACCTCCTTCAGAAAACAAAGTAATTCAACAGCTAAGGAGAAAAAAGATGAAGTCAGAATTAGAACTAAACCAGATGATAAAAACAACAGACAGTCAATCCGAAGCTCAGATCTGAAGCCCTGGCATACACCAATTTTGGATGCTTTTAACTTGGAAAACCTAGATTTTATGAAACAGGCCTTTTAAATGAACGATAAACACAAGGAAATGATGAACATGGCCAATGTTCCTATCGCTAAAAAATCACCAGACAGATATCTTTCCAAGCGGAAAGCAGCACACGCTCCACAGTGCTGACTGCTCATCATCATCTGAATCACAGAACACACATGGCACGACTCAAAGCCTCCACTCAGAAGGGACGCAGAAACAAAACCAGCATTTATAACTGAGTACCTGTTGAAAGCAAAGCCTCTGGACAATGATGCAAGTAAAACACATTAACATGGTACCAAGATGCTGTTTGTGCACTGCTGACAGAGGTTGGGTTTGGGTTGTTTGGCTTTATTTTGGGAGCGGGTTGTGTGTTCCAAGCTCCTTCCTAAATATCCCTTTGTCCCCATGATTGCTGCTTTTTGTCCATGTAAAGAGCTTCACCTTGACAGTATTTTCTCTATTCTGACACGCATGGGTTTGTGGGATTTAAACCTGAACTTTCAATCTCCCTAAAAATACAACACGTCTGTCAGCCTCTTCTTTTCACATCCTTCACTGCACAGAAATTCCTAGACATGCTATTTTGTCAGCCAGCTTTCTAAATATGGATGTCATTTACAGAGCAGACTATACTCAGAGGTGTCAAGGCGCCAGCTTCTGTGGCAGACTATTTATTTTAGAACCATGTGCACACAAAAGAAGCTTCCCCAAGTTCATAAAGTGTTACTTTCTCTGCTTTTTACACCTTTACATATGAAAAGCCGCAGACAGTCATATGCCAAACCCCCCACTTGCAGAAATCACAGCAACAGCAAATGCTTTAAGTGCCTTTGTCAGCTCTAAAAGATTCCTTGTGCTATAAAACCTTCTCCCTTTTAATGGAAATACTGTCTATTGCTGCAGTACTCAAAAGTACTCGGGGGGGGGTGGTGGTTGTTGCTGCTGGTTTGGGTTTTGTTCCTTTTAAACACCATGAATCAATTTTGGATGTTCAACAAGAATTAGATGAAATCTGTAATTGCATTAAAGCATCCCGGTTCGGGAGCATCTGGTCAGCTTCTATTTATAAGTGAGCCTCTCCCTTAAAAGGGTGAGAAATAACCTTCTAGGTTCTCTTTAGAAGTATGGATGTCCTGATTTCCACAGCATTTGCTAACTCCAAGGTGCCAGTTTTCTTCATAAACACACTTGAGAACAGAGTTGCTGCACATTACGATTCATATCTTCAGGGATTCCACATTCTCTTTCCAGGGTTATGACTAACCCAATTGTGCAAATGATCACAGATGTCCTGCAGATTCCCTCGGAGGGATTTAAGCAGTATACTTCATTACTTGCCCTATTTAGACACCATGTTAAATCACAACTAGCTTTGGAAGCAATATCCCAAATGCTGGAGATGACAGATGGGCACGCTGGAGTTCGTGAATAGGGGCTATTTCAAAGACACAAACAGCAGAACAGAAACAAGGAAAAGAACATCTTTCAAACATATTCTCAGCAATGACATTTCTTTATCAGGAATACACAATTCTAAGCTACCAAATTCTTTGTGTTAATTTAATGTGATAGTGTTTTAAAGTCACTCCACTGTTCACAACTAACACTTTGTGCATTGCAGCACAGAAGCTCTGGCCTCTCTACGCCAGTTTTCATGTGGTTTTATCTTTTAAACACTACAAATTAACCCCATCCTTCAGGGCACATTTGTTTGTCCCTCTAAATGATGATTTTGAATCACACAAACAGTTCTAATTATGCTCCATGACATGGCATTAGCCTCACTCCAACACAAGTGGTAGGTTTGACTTGCTCTGCTTGCTTTCCCCATCCCTCCCTTAGCCCTTCTGTTCCATGCCGAATTGCTGCCTGTATTTCTACTCCTACTGGAGAAGTATTTTTACACTGCCTCATTTTTAACATTACTAGTATTGAAAAGAGGGGGAAAAGAAGAATAAAGACCACTTATACCAGATCCACTGGGGGAAGAAAGCACAGAGTAGGGACATCAATGGAACTATCTGGAAATCAGGAGCTGAAGAGATCCAGCAAACATCATTTTTCTTCCCACTCTGCAACAGCACATGTAATTTCACATTCTCAGGGTATCTTTTTGTAGGCTGTTTCCTAATTAAATCAGAAACCTGATCAGCTGTTTGTAAGCCAAGAAAACCCAGCCTGGAAATGTAGAGGGTATTACTACAACTGAATGTTATTTTTGCAGCTTGATTATTTAATTCAGATGCATGCATATTAACACATAATTACTTCTTGCAAGCACAGAAGCATTATCAAAAGTGAGAGCTATCAGTATTCAGCAAGGAAAATGTTGAAGAGGAGCAGTAAATATGGCAACATGCAGTTTAATCCTCCCTGCCCCTCAAATACAACAACCCAACGCAGCCCTTCTCTTGGTTCCTGTCCTCTTAACCCAAACCAACACAAAGACTGCAACCTTTAAACCTGTTAGCATTATCTAATGACTATTCTATCTACAAGAGCTTTTCTAATAGAAACATGCCTTGATGGCTTATCTCAGCACACAAGGCAGGCCACAAAGAACTGCCGGCGTGATTGAGCACAGTAATGGAAGGCAGGAAATGAGAAGGCTTGGTTAAGCCGCGGATAATCGATCAGTGTATTCAGTGAAGTGTGAGCTGAGCTGGGAATAAGCTGCCTGGGGTATCAAATATTGCTGTTTCCAGGGTAAAGGCCTATTTCTGTGATCCATGGAGGAGAAAGCATAATTTATTGACAAAACAATATAGGAGTTTTTCCCAATGTCTCGCTCTTGCCACTTTGTGAGGGTTTACAGCAAGAATTTCTCGTGCCCCTTTTATTCACAAAGCCTAACAAATGAAATCCCCTTCGGAACTAATGAAATCACCTTGGTGTGCTGGAAATTAATTCAGTCTTATGTACAAAGCACTGAGCTGTAAAGCAAGCATCACACTCACCTTCCCCTCGTCTTCAAACTTGTACGCTCAGACGTAAGTGCACACGGGTTGCAGTCCTTCTGCTCAGAGCCACTCTTTGTGGAGAACATTATTTCTACATATTATATTCTATATATATTCTAGACCTCTATCACAGTTTCTACCAGTTTGAAGCAAAACTGTTTGCAAACACCACCAACCATTATACAGTTGGCGTACAAACAGGTTATGTGTAAAGTTGCCTCCTACATAAGGAGAAGGGGAAGCATACAAGTCCTAAACATACCTGGAAATCTCAGCCTACTCACATTCTGACATACACATATGCAAGTATAAAACAACAATCTGTTTGCCTACACCTTTAAACAATTGCAAAACATGGCCAAAATTAGTCCTAAATCATAATTAGCTGCAACCTTGTGTTCCCTGCGTTGTGAGGATGGCCAGATAGCTGGATTCCAAGGGTTTGGCTATCAAGGCTCAAGCCTTTTTCAAAGCACTAGGTGATATGCTACTTATGTGCATGTTAATTCATAGTAGCTGCCATATGCTGTCTCCTCGTGTGGGTGGTTTGGCATTAGAGTTGCTAGACTGCCTTAAAAAAAACACAGTCTTCAGATCACCAGAAGAGCTGTGCTATCAAAACTTGCCACGCTGCCACTTCATGAACGCGAGATGTTCTGCTGGGACAGCTATTACAGTCACAAGGAATTCTTACAGCAGATGACAGCAAAAATAATTACGGTAACTGAGAACTAGGGAAGGGTTTGTCAGCAACTGCAACAAATAGCACTAAAAGACTGTATGAGCCGGAGTGAATTCAGCACTAAGGTCTGCCTCATATGGATACAGATGAGCGCTGAAGAATCGTGCTTTAACCGATGCACTTCAAAGACACAGCTCAAGTTGAGCGACCCGAATGCATTTTCCTTTCCCCTCTGTCTGCTCCTCACTGCTCTGACTTCCCCTCCATACTTGCACAAAAATTAACTAATATGGAATAACTGTTACCTACACCAGCTCTTCATTTTAGCATCACTCAAACCTTCCCTTCCAAGATATCCAATCTCTGAATTAGGCACCACATTAAAGAAAACCCAAGGAAGAAATGAAAACACCATCAGGGAAATAGTCATTCCTTCCCAAGACCTAAGCCCACATGGAAAAATAGCTTTAAGATGGCACTTGCCATGATCCAAAGTGCAATTAAACCTGACTTTCTTGGGTAAAAGTCAAAAAAGCCAACTGTGAAAAAGCCAGCTGAAATGGAGTGGTTTGGCCTTACCACTTTTGTTAAAGAATAGGAAACTATTCACATCTTATTCTTTGACAGTGTTTTCCAAAGGCACAGGGCCATCAAAACTCACCATGGAGCCTCCTGTTTTCTACTGAGACAGAAGAGCAAAGTTAAGTAAACATATCTGCTGTATAAATTACTGGCCCCAGTCAGCTACAGAATGACACGCTTTTGTATGTGCAAAAGAGTATGCGCTGATACATAAAAACAAGTGCAAGCTAGAACTGATCAAAACGGGACTATGTGGTTACTTGGAAATGAAGCTATGAGGGCATCAGCCATCTGTCAAAGCAGAACAGTTTGCAACACATTCAACTTCCCCCACATCCTTTTGTGTCCAGGCTCTGCGGCCTCTTCTCTTTCAATATTCAAAAAGTCCATGTTTTTCCATTGGAATTCCATTCATATTCGCACCCGAGAAAACATGATCCATCAGCAACCGCCATCATCATCTCTGGCTTTAGGATTACAAAAGAGACCAAACGCAAAACTGCTCTACACAGTCTTTGCCCAAGTTAGCGTTTGCTACCCAAATTCCCAAGACAAGTTCCTCCTTAACTACAACACTCAAAATTCATCTGTCATCCCTGCTGTTAGCCAGCAGTGATCAAGAAACAGAGGATGCCAACCACCACCCTTACATTGCACAGTACATCAACTATGAGGTGTTAAATATATATATACATGCACTCATTCATCTGGTTTTCACTTTTCAACAAGCCAAACAACAGAACTGAACAGAGCTTCATGCAAGTTTTCAAGGAGAAAAAGAACATTACCCCGTGCAGGTAACACCCATAAGAGATTTCTGTATTGAAAACAAACTACAGCATTGATTCCATAAACTTTCCAGCTTTACTGGCAACAAAGCTGCTTTGTGAGCTGACATCTAGCAAGTCACCTGCTTTCCTACCAGTGAAATCCACCTGTACCAAGGGACAGCATCCTTCAAATTTCAGTGCAGTTCTAAATGAGAAAAGATCATTTCATCTTGTTAAAAAAAAGCAGTTATGCTTAAAACCTGACTGGCTTAGAATAAAACTATGATAAGATCTTTCAGGAAGGTTATGGGTCATTGCTTACTACCTCATTTAATCCCTTTGTGGTATCTTTCTGCTCCGTTTCCCTTTTATGTTCTTTGAATCCCATCTGTGGTTCATGGTGTCAGTTATGCTGAGCAAAAGCATAAAGTAACCACACTATTACACTGCACAACTACCCTTGAACAAGCCTGCTTAATTGTAGCTGTCAGGACTAGAAGACAGTGTGTCCACACGTCCCTGTGAGAGCTTCTGGGGCACAAAAGGCTTTCCCCGATCCACTGCTGCCTTCTTAGGGAAAATAAGCAGCTGCCTGCCCCAGAAGATCCAAATCAGTGTGCACGCATGGGGCGATATCTCTGCACACAGATATATACGCACAGATACACTGCGCTGCCTCCACAAAGGGCCAAGAGGAAAGCACGAGTTCAGCTGCACCCCACTGTCATGGGCAGGCGGTTGAGGGCATCCAGGGTTACTGTTCCCGTTTCATCAAGCCACATCTCCACGCAATACCCACAAAACATCGCCTTGTGCTCGCGCTGAAGCAACACAAAAGCCAGCAGCTTAATGCTTGCAGCCCAGACCCCCCCGTGTGCTGGGCTGCACCCCCAGAGCCTGAGCAGCAGCTCAGGGAGGGGATCCTGCCCCTCTGCTGCGCTCTGTGAGACCCCCCCTGCAGTCCTGATCCAGCGCTGGGGCAGCAGCACAAGAGGGAGAGGAGCTGCTGGAGCGAGGCCAGAGGAGGCCATGAGGGATGGAGCTGCTCTGCTCTGGAGACAGGCTGATCCCCTCCAACCCAGACCATTCTGTGATTCCATGATGTCTCTATGTGCACACATATGGTACACTCAGCTCTGGGGTACAAAAAGCACCAGTGAAGCTGTGGAGATACCTTACCTCAGCTATTATTTTTTCTATATCACAAAAGCCCCACACAAAAGGCACAAACATGGGTGAGAATTCATTAATGGGCTGTAATTAAAATCACTACTGGGGAAAGCAATAAGCACCATTTTTGATCACAGCGTCTCTGTTCATGTTTGCTGCTTCTGCAAACTCCACTTTTGATGACACATTAAGCCTTCCCACAGAAGGAAACCTGGCAGCAAGCTGCTGACACAGTACTGATAGTGAACCTCCTTAACACACGGCCTGATTAGCATTTCTGTCGCTGCACTGCATACATTCACATTGTACATCAAATACACTCTGTGTCAAGCATAATAAGCAAACAGTTACCTAACAACTCATGGTATTACAAACGCATTTAACTAATCGTTGAATATGTGCTCTGGTAATTAAATTCCATTAAGGATTTTCAAGCATTATCCCAAAGAAACGCACCATTGAAATGAAGGTACCATTCAGACTCTGCCTGACATTTGCCATTAAATGTCATTGATAGTATATAGCTCAGATCTAATTGCTGAGCACCACCAGCCCCAGTATTTATCACTTCTATTAAAACAAGCAGCACACAGCAGAAGGAATATTTGAAGCCATCATATACAGTTTAAATAGATTTCTCACCTTTCAAATATCAAGAGGCCACATTTTCTTGAACAACTCGCTAAGGGGTTTACCTTTTAACAAAGCGATACCAAGAGCTAAAGGATAAAACAATCAGGAGAGTTTGCTCTGCAAACCCAGCACGGAGTTTGAACAGTCATGCTGGCTGTTAAAACATCTCCCAATGGTCAGGGGAATTTTATGGCAGGAAATATTAAAGCACCTCTGCAAACTGGCCCTCTCTGCCAGCAAACTGGGGTTGAAATTATGGAAGGAAAAGGAAAGATATAAAGGCTGATGAGGCAGATCCTGGGATTTGGGTGTTTCACTACAGAAGCAAATGCTGTTCCTCTAAGGAAACAAAGTGTATTTGGAAAATAAATGCCTGGAAAGTAAATGCTTCCTTGTGCAGCATCTCAGAGGATGCAAGGATTTGCCAATGAAGTGGTCAGGTGCCTAAACACGCACATCCTGTAAGATGCTGTGTTGCAGAAAAAGCTAACATTTTAAAGCAGGAAAAGGACCAATCTGGTTTTCTACACGTGCCTCCTGTAGTCGAAGGTTCAGACACTGGCTGAGACATGACAGAGCCTTAATAAAAACACTACTGTCATTCATTAATGTGAAACAAAGCAGAGTAGCTACTCAAGAAAACAAAACAGCATCCTCAAAACACGTCAAGTTGCAGGAGACAGGACTGGATCTTAATATGCAGGGAATTTCTAATACAGATTGCTGCTGTCTGCTGCAATATCAATAGTCAGAATTAGCAATACCAGACTTGATATTTTTTTCTTTGTATTTATATGTAAATCAGTACTAAATAAATAGCCCCAAAGCCACATCCACAGGCTGCAATCTAATCTAAACCTGGAGATTGGAAAGATGGCCTCCGTTCATCTGGAAATAGCTGGATATTGAAAATGCTAACATCAGAAATAACTACACTGGAGAGCAAAATGGGTACCATTTACCGGCTATAAAGGAAAAATTCTCCAAGGAAAAGTTGGAAGAGAGGAACACAGGAAAAAAGCAACTGCCATGTGCTGGAAGTCACACTTGAACACACAGAGAACCAAGGTGAAAAACACGAAAAGGGGTTCTGAAACAAAACCAGACACTTTCAGACATGTAGTACACATACGAGGGACACCATCTGCACTCTCATTTGGATTAAGATTAAAGTCAATACAGCCAGCCAAGCTAATACACAGTTCTCAGGCTAATTGTTTGTCTTGGGCAATATAATCGTCGCTGCGTTACAACTTGAACAAATGAAGCTACTAATAGCTTCCATTTGAAAAAGCCAAGGTGTTAATTCAGTCAGAGATCCAGAAGCAAAACGCTTTGAGACCAGCTAGGAGTTTCAGAAACCATTCAGTTCTCCTGCATAATTCAACTTCATTTACTTTCTTATTACAGGCACTGGATGGAACCCATCTTTCCCAGATTGAAACGCTCTTTGACGTGGAAGGTTTATACCTTTCCCACTGTTCTGGGCACAAGGATTTCTACAACGTGTATCAACACAGCACATTTTTGCCCCAGATTCACTGCAAACAGCAGGGCACCTGATAAAGACTCCTGTGGTCAGCCATTACCCATAATTGCAGAAACAGGCAGAGTACCTCCCAAAGAAGATTTTCATAAAGCCAATGAAAAGACCCCAACCAAATGTTCCTAAAACTTCTAATGGAAACGAGTGTAAAACCTTATCTGCTTGTTTTACAGATAGCTCTTGATTTACATGAGTTTCCTTTTACCAAATGTAATCTTGACATAAAAGAATGGGTTTAAGATCACTATGGACTTAGTTCTTCATACTGCTTACTAAAGTCTCACTTGTGGGGGGGATAAAGTGTTAGATATCATGTAATGAAAGTGGGCGCTCTCTCTCTTTGACGCATACATTAGAGGAAGGAGCCTACTGAAATCTATATTGAAGCATACACATTTAAGCAGCTCATGCAATTCTCTTCAGTTCTAGCCACAGCATCTCTTTGACTTATTGCCAGAAGCTCATGTACTTGACTGCACAGATCAGCACAGGGCACAGTGTGTCACTGGGAGCCTGACCCTGAAGGTATGGAGCTACCTGAGCATTCATTACTTTAGAGAAGTGAACTAAAATGTACTGGCACAAACAACACAGACAAATACGTTTTCCAACACCTAAACTGATGTGAACTACAGTGTTTGTCCTACAAGTGCTTTCTAATGAGTACAGCATTAAATGAAACTGCATTAGCCGATGGAGAGCAGTCACAACATAGGGAACAGATCACGCTGAAAGGACATGCCCTTCCCAACTGGAAGCGAAGCTCATGCAGTACGCAGGCGTACACCAAGTAGCAGGTTACACTGAAGACTGCAGGGAGCATCGTGACAGCTGCACTTTCCAGATGAAGGATTTATGATGGCATTTTACCACAGTTAATGGAATTTTGCCCTTTAGAGTGTGAAGTTTTGAAGCTTAAAGGCCCAAGCTACTTCAGAACTCAAACAGCTTGTAGTGGAAGAATGGTCTGAGATACGCACACAGAGACAGTATATGAAATCAGTACACAATCCGCAGGTATTTCCTTACAGACACATTTCAGTTAACATAGGGAAGCTCTCAATCACAGTCCACACTGGCAATCCAACCATTTTTAATCGTGAGCACAGCACAGGGAGCAAGAATTCCAAGCTTCAGGAGCAATTTTATAACACAACCATGTGAAACACCCCAACACATCAGAATCGGGGAAGTCCCATCAAACAGCAGCTTCCCTTCCTGAAAACCTATTCCCCAACCTCTTCAGCAGCAAGCATTCTTAAAAGCATCCAAGGGAATTCCTTTCTGCACATTTCTTGCCATGCACCGTGTGTATTATATATAATGCACCTTCTGCCTCACCGAGCTCTGAGGTTCAGGCATATCAAAGCACCCAATTGCCTTTTCCCCCCAATCTTCCCTTTATTTTAAGCATGAAGAATATGAAAGCACATTCTGAAGCCGGTCCTTGTTAGCAGGCCCATTTTCATCTCTTTAAACTCAAAGAGAGCAATTCCCTTGAAAACTGTCACAGCATTTTTGCAATCCATAAAGAGAAAGTTCAACAGCCTGAGGTCACTAATCATAACTGCAGCAGACAGAGAGCATAAATTACGTCTTTCTATTTCACAGTAGTGAATCACATTTATTCTTTTATCTTATTTACTTGATTCTTTCTATGAATCAAATATTCCAGACATGTTTGCAGCCAGCAGGGTGTAAACAGTGGCAACTCCTTTCTCTAAAGCAATATCCCCGGCATTAATGTTCCATCTCCTTTCCTTTCAGCAAGGTTATGTGTGAAACCCAGCTTTTAACAGTCTTCCGATACCCAAAGGGGACTACAAGAAACCTGCAGAGGGACTTTTTATAAGGCCATGTAGGGCCAGGCCAAGGGGAATGGCTTTAACCTGCCAGAGGGGAGACTGAGATGAGCTCTTAGGCACAAGCTCTTCCCTGGGAGGGT
>WYDI02032357.1:0-26358 GCA_009867235.2 Psittacus erithacus
ACAGGTTGTGGGGGGAAAACAAGCAGGCTACATGCTTTGTCTAATTTACGACTAAGCTTAAACCACAACATGTGTCCAGCTCTTAAATAAGTGGCTTATATTCCCTGATACTCAGGTTTAGATCTGTCAAGTCATTATGGTTGCATGTAGATCAACATCTAAAATGTCTGGTGTGATGTTATTCACAATTAAAGACAGCCTTAGAATACAGTATTTTTATTATTTCACCAAGAAAATTAACCAACAATTTTAGGGAGGAGAAAACTGTTAACAAATTTGGGTAAAAAACTGTCATGGCAAGTGAGAAAATATGTTGAAAAAGCTCCAATATTTTGAAAATGAAACCATTCGATTTTTCATTTCAGACATTTTTGAAGCAGCAATTTTTCATAGTTAAATTGTTTTAAAACCTGAAATGAATCACAAGTGTTCAAAATAAAAAACTTGATCCAAAATCAGTCTGATTCACTAAAAAAATCACTTTCTATTTTGAAACAACAGACAAATTTATTCTTGTTTATGTTTTCTTCTTTGTGTTTGGCCAGCAAATAGAAAATTCATGGGTTTTATTTCTTTACTTGGATCTCTGCACAAATATTTCTCAGTAATTACCTTTCCCAGCATGAGTGTGCTGGCACTAACGGTCTTGCATCCAAGCATGGGATAGTCAACATTCAGTAGTTTCAGTAAGATTTGTATCATCCCAGCTTTTGGGGAATCATGATTCATTCGCTCTACAGCTGCATTACAGTGCTCTAAATTTGGGATATTGATTTTTTTATTTGATGCAGCTGTTAATATACAGTGAGGGCAGTTTCTGGAATGACAGCAGCAGTTTTTCTGTTTAGACTGCCAGCTTGATGGCTTTTCAAATATTCTGCTAAATTTGGACTGAGATTCCTTTAAGATACTTGGAGCTGTTCTGCAAACAATGGAGTATCAGAGCGCACACATATTTTACCTGTATTGAAGCACGTGTATAACAAAAAAAAAAAAAATAAGGAAAGCTTAAGTAACAAAGAAGTAAACAAAAATTAGCCTAGTTTTCATCAGGATGATCCATTGTGGCAATGCTACCAAGGGCAGCCTTTGATTATTTTTCCCCCTTCAGACTGAAATTGCATACTTAAAGATACTGAATTTTAGACTTCTGATTTGTCTTGCTTTTGGCCTAGACACATGTCACAGTTTTGTCACTTGAATCAGCTACACTTTGTGATAGTGCAAAGTTTTTCTGAAATTGTGTACTCATGTATCTACACCTTGAAGTGCAGAAATCCATATGCCAGTTGGCGCTTTCTGTAGTAATAAAGACTCCTTTCACTGTGAAAAGAAATCTTTCTGACTTACTTGTTTGTTAGATCTGCAAGAATTCCCTTTTTACCTTTTCATCTTCAAGTGACAAAAAGTTCTAATTTTCCATTTACAGTCCCATTGTGACATTTTTTCTACAGTGTCCAGAGTGGTATTTAGCAATATTTACTGCTGGTTCTCTCTTAGCAAGACAAATATGAAATGAATATCAGCTGTAATGATGCAGAAACCTCGGAATGACTAAGAATGTTTAACAGCAATTAGCTGGGTTATTATTACCCATTTTTTACACATTGTATATGATACAGGTTTGAAAGAACTATATAGACATATTTGTGCAATTGAGTTAATCTTTTCTGAAAGGGATTGCTTTGCCAATTTGAATTGTTATTTCGGAGGGAATTATCCTAATGCATGCTGGATGGCCCAAAACTGGGATCTGACAGACTAGAAGTGTGGAAAAGAAGGAAAAAAAAAAAAAGACTATAAAAATGAAATTTGATCACAGTCTGCCCAGTATGTGAAAAAAGTAAAAAGGAATTTTCATAACTATGTAAAGAGGAGGAATTTGAGACCACAGTCATATAAAAATAATTTAATGGAGAGGGATGTTACTATAGAATAGGATAGACTTTTTTCTTTTATAATGAGAAAGCTGACAAAGAAAATATACCTTAAGAAAGATGTAAAGCCAGGAGAATACCAACTCCATAAAAACACATGTGCAACAAAATAATCTGGGAAGGAGACAGTGGCTCACAGCCATAGGAAATAAATAAATATCTAAAGCACAGAGCAATTAGAAGAGGAAAGTGTGATGTTATCCACAGCAAATAACTGACTCAGTAGTGTTGTATGTCAGACTGCCAAAGCTGGGGATTGCTTCTTTTCACAGGTTTAGATTGCAAACAAGTTATTCTTTTAGTGAAGATGCTGAAGGTGATTGTCAGTGACTACCTAGAGGAAAGACTTCAAGTGCTGCCATTTTGGAAGCAGCAGGTAAAATCCATACCATTATAAAGCTATTTACAGCCAACTTGTGCAACTGGGCATTTCGAGGTTTACCAAGCAATGTCAAGAATATTACTTAGCACCATACAAGATGCTGTAATCATGGTATTGCATGCGTAAGGCAGTGATCAGAGGCACCATTTTGTTTCTCTTGAGCTCACAGGATATGAACTGTGCCCACACATATAAGAAAATCCACAGCCTAACTCTTCACGGAAGGTTAGCAAATGGGTGACAGAGATCTAATACATCATGCTAAATGAAATAAGAAAGAAGAAAAGCTGATAAAATACTGAGTCACCATGGCATTAAGAAAGGACAGAAAATTGATTTCCTCAGAAGTTGAAGCAGACAGCAGGAGGGGGGAGAGAAAATGAATGTGCAGTGGAATAGGAAATGAGTGTTGCAGACTTAAAGGAACATCTTAAGCAATGACTGCTGAGACTAATCCTCTGAGTATGCTGTCACTATATTCATCAGTTTGGGTTTTCAGAAGAGAATTCAGCGTAATACTACAAAGCTGATTAATGTGTAAGATTAGCTTTTGTGGGACCGAAGGTACTGCCCTTGAGATGATAAGGTGACTGTAACACCAAGGACAGATTCTGCCACTCCCATAGCAGCATTTAGGATGGTAAGCTAACATTTGGTTTACCAAAGGGCATCCCCATGGAAGATCCCTGTATTCAATTACAAAATCTGACATACCACACAAAATGAGGAGTGAGATACTAACAAAGCAAAATAAAAGTAATGGAGAATCACAGAATCATAGAACACCAGGTTGGGAGGGACCTCAAGGATCCTCTGGTCAAACCATTCTAGGCCAAGCATGATGTAGACTACATGTCCCAGCACTCTGTCCAGCTGAATCTTACCTGTACCTAACACTGGGGAGTCCACCACTTCCCTGGGGAGATTATTCCAATGGCTGAATGTTCTCAGTGTGAAAAATTTTCCTCTTGTGTCCAGTCAGAACCTCTACAGGAACAACTTGTACCCATTACCCCATATCTTTTCCATGTGGCCACTTGTGAAAAGGGAGTCTCTATCTTCTTTTTAGCCACCCTTTAAGTACTGGAACATGATGATAAGATCTTCCTTGAGCTTTCTTTTCTGAAGGCTGAACAAACACAGCTTTCTCAGCCTTTCCTCATACAGCAAGAGGAAAGCTATCCTCATAGAGGGAGATTTCTCTCCTCATAGAGGGAGAAATCGAGTGAAGTGGTATATAATGGCTGATGGCTATTGAAAACAGAAAAGTGCAGAATGCTGAAGCTGCCCAGATGGCCCGTGCAGTTTGACTCCAGAGCTATCAGAAGGGAGTACTAGAGCCCAGTGAGCCTGGTGACAGGCTTCCTGGGAAACCAGCATCAGGCACACCTTGGGGAGTGCTTTGTCCTGAACTGTAAACATCACTTTTCAGATCTAGGGCATCAGTCTGCAGTTCTGAGCAGGGGACCTCTGTCTGCTTGGGATTCACAGTGTGTGTGGACACCTTGCCGCAGGGCGGGTGCGGTTGTGCGTGCTTCTGAAAAGGAAAGCAGACCTTATCCTGGTTTTTGCAAAATGAGCTGCTGGCAGTGCAGCGGTGCTGCAACCCTAGCTTTAAAGGCCTGTGACTCAAGGGGTCTGAAGGAAATAGTGAAGAAAAAGCCTGAACAGGTAGCCCCTGGTGATTCAGGCATTTTCTGTTTGCCCTGGTTTGAAGGACCTCCCCCAAACCTGACATTTCTGTAGCCACTGGATAAAACACACGACGAGTCCAGTGACCTCTAGGTTTTTTGACAGTGTTGAGTTCTGGGATGGTTGATACAATGCTGGGCTCCCCACTTCCATTCCACCTGGATCTAATAAATTCCTGGTTTAATCGATCTACCAGGAATATCAAACAGAAACAATGCATTAAGAACACAGACCAGGAGATATTTTGATGACCTCTTACAAGACAAAATTTTCCAAAGTATTTAGGTACCTGGCAAAATTTTCTCAAGTATTTGTGCACAAACTCATGGGAGTATTTTCCTTCTGAAAATTCCCTACCTGCCTCTCTTGGGGTATGAAAATAATTTTTAAACTCTAAGACGCTATGAGAAGGAAAAATTAATGGGATTTAAAGTAAAACAGGTGAAAAACAGTGGGCATGATGTGAATGCCCATTGGAGTCTCACTTAATGGAAAGGCTCTTAATTTGCACACTTAAACTAGATGCTCAGAGTTAAAATAGTGTGAGTATCTGTGCTATGTTGTATGCCAATGAAATAATTACAATCATAGAAGACAAAAACAAGCCTTTGTGAATGCTTAATTACTTTAATTATATATAGTGTTTACTTTGTAGGCAATATTCTGTCAATTTTGCAACAACTTTTGCAATATCTTACCAAAAATGTAATACGAGTTCTTACTGTGCTCTTTAATTTAGTTATTAGTTCATTCTGTCTGCTTGGTGTATTTTAACAGTTGCCAGGACAAGATCATTCTCACAGTTCCACAAAGCTCACATGTAGTCACATAATTAGTACAGATGCACAAACTGTCAGAGAGGAAAAGCATTTTTTCCTTTCTGTAGAAGTAATTATTCACTGGAGCTTAATAACTGTCCTTTATTGGCATAAGTATTTATCTCTGCTATTTCACACATGGGAGGATTTCTTAGAATTACCCATCTTTTTAAAGCATATAAGCTTACAGGAATGTTTATTTCCTCAAACTTCTTGAACACAAAGTCTTTCTTGCAAAAATTGTCTCCATGTGGTTGAATGCTTACCAGTGATTTGAACAGCATGTGCCAGTCAGCAGTCCATAGCTATTCTGGGGTAACTCTCTCTTAGTGTTTCCTTTTAAAGCTGCTCCACTTTGGCTAGAAAATTAAGTACTCCTTCCATCCAAGGGGATGAGAAAAGCATTATTCTATGAATGCTGGAAGAATAAGGCCTGAATCATATTTTTAATCCATTGGCTGTTTGTTATCTACTATTCAGAGGACAAAACTCAAGTCTCTCAATTCCTAGGGACCTAAATTCTGTACATCTGACTCTTTGCATAAATTACTTGTGCAATTGAATTTTAATATTTTTACAAACACCTCCAAAATTGTTGGAGTTTGCTTTGCAATGGCTAAAGTTGCAAGTTCTTTTTCCTTTTAGAAGTTTCTTGGCAATCTTTGGAGCCGGTTTGTCTTGGCATTCACCTACCATATTCCCACTTTTCAGTATCATATTCTAAAAAGTGTGTTTACAACATGTTGCGATGCATTTAATATATTTATATAGTTTAAAAATGTAACCATAGAAGAACATCTGTGAGACGACTGTAAATTTTGTATCTCTATGCATTTTTAATTTTGATAGGTTTAACTATTTAGGACTTTATATATTTATTTCAATAGAGGACTTCAACTGACAAATATTTTAACTTGGCAAATGTCCAGATTTTTTATAAGTGAATCCATTATACTCCTCTAACATCTGCTCTTAATAATCCCGAATGTTTTTGGTTTGTTCTACTTTTATATGAAGTTTTCTATTTATTATTTTTTTAACTGAAGTGCCATTACGCAGATTGGTTCATTATCTCATTGATGTTGCTGATAAAAATGGGCTCTGCTTCCAACAAGCATTAGACTATAAGACAAAGGAGAGCCAGTTTTAAAATATTTAGTTCTAAGACAAAATACCCTCTAAACATTAACTTAACACTGCGACAGTAAATAGTATAATCATTGGCCAAGTAAGTTCTCACATTATAAAATTCCTCTAAAATTGCATCATCTGAAACACATAGGGGACAGGACAAGTTAGGAAATTTCATCAGAAATTCCTTCTGTCTTCCTTTCAAGTACAACAAATGTGTGACAATTTAGAAAACCTGTTTTGTAAATTCATCAGGAAGTATCTCATTAGTCCAAAGTATAAATGTAAGAGTTTCATCAACTCATTTCTACATCTCTTTAACACTTTTCAGCTTTCATTGAAACAGAAAGCATAGAAGCAAAGGCAGATTAGAAAAGAAGTTTCATACTCAGGCAGGCCTGCCAAATCTCATTGGTTTCCTTCATTTTGAATGCATTTTCATACTTAAAGCATCTTCTAGTCAAACGCATTTTAAATGAAATAGGTATTTTAAAATCCTGTCCTGTTATTTTTAAAGGAAATTTCACTAACAGCAAATGCCAAACTAATTTTTTTGTAAACCAATATGTCATCTGGAATATATATGACATAATTCTGCACTATCTGACACTGTGGCGTCTTTTGCTGGAGTGCTGTTTAATTTTGGCATGACACTCCGATAAGGATGCAGGCCACCTGGAAAGGGTACTCGGGAGAGGAGCAAGAATGATTGAGAGCCTAGAAAATGCGACCTACAGGAAAGATGAAAAGAACAGCCTGTTTATTTTTAAGGAGAGACCTGAAGCAAGATACAGTAACAGTTTAACTTAACTTTCCTGCTACTAAGAGGCAGTAAAGAAGCTGTTACTTTGGTCTGCTCAAGCAAAAAGAAGAAGTAGGCTGAAGTTGGAGCAGGACAGATTTTAGTTAATGCAAGATGTTTTGGTTAAGGAAGGTAGTAAAAGCGTTAGAAAGTTAAGCACCAAGAGGCTGTGGAATTGCCATCATTGCAGGTTCATACAAACAGGCTACACAAGTATGTGCCAGGAGTAATTTAGGCATAATTATTTCTGCCATATGTCATATGTTTGGGATCTGATGGTTCTTAAGCTCTCCATGCAGGTCCTGGGGTGTGGGACATTTCTTTAACTTGTATTTTGACAATCCATTTCATTGGAAAACAAACAAAAAAGTTTAAATACAAAGAAATTTGTTTAAAATGAGATAAAAAACAAGATAGCACTGGAAGTGGCCTTCTTTCAAAGAACATCAATTCCAAGCTTCTCCTCAAATGTCATCTCAAAATAAGCTTGGTGTTCTATCTGTTTGGCTGTTCTACAACTTTGCTGGACTTCTGGTTTAAAACTGTCTTCTGCTTTTCAGCCTAAATGTAACTCTGTGCAGGATGGGATGGGATAAGATAGGATAAGATAGAATGGGTTGATACTGTTGCTGGGCTAGCTTTTTCCATTCTGTAGGTTAAACAGCCCTTCTTCTATTCTCTGGTTTCCCACAATGTAAATTTGGCCAGTGGAGTCATATTCCCCCCTTTCACATCAGCTATTTTAGTTTTTTCTCATAAGAAAAACTGAGCCTTAATTCTTTCACTATCTTTTTCCAGCACTCCTTTTTTCTTGCACTTCCACCAAGTAGTTTTTCTAATGAGATTACAGTTTCTTGCAAAAAACCTCCAAATGAAAGGCCTTCTCCTGCATGTTTTTCCATTTAAATACACCATTTTTGGTATCGTTCTCAAAGCTACAAACACTACGATTGTAATATATTCTATAACACCAATAGTAATATATGAATCTTAGGCTACACAAACTATAAATATTTTCACTGGTTTCATTCACTTATAAATAGAAGAATAATGAAAATTTAAGCACTTAATATTTAAATTAATGCCAAGGAGATTTATGACCCAGATACATTGCTGTTGTTATCATTCTTGGTGGCTTACCCATTAAGCTACTGAACTGTTTTTTCTCTCTGCCATCGAAATTAATGTTACATCGCTGTGGGTTTCACACCACGGTTTGGGAGCTACCAAGATAGGTGTTCATTTTGAAAGCTGGTCAAAGCCACAGGATAACTTTCAAACAGCATTTCAAACAGCATATGTAAAGAGTTAAGGAAAGCCCTTCCCTCCAGTTTATGTAAGATTTTTCTGGGATATATTTAAATGTGGAAAATCTTGGAAGAAACTTCAGAAAATATTGTCAGATGAATTTCTCGAAGTTCCCATGTACAGCTCTGGAACACCTTCTTGTTGGTGAGTTCTGCCTGGATTTGCAGATGAAAACTTTCCAGCTCACTTGGGAGGCAGGTGTGTAGGACTGAACATTACTTTATTGCCACTTCAAGTTGGACAGTCTTATGCATAGGCTCAGTCTGGAGCATTCGTCTAATGTTAATGCTACACAACAGCAAACATTTTGTTGTTTCCGGAAGTATTAAAATTGACCATACCCAATTACTCTTCACTATAAAAGATGCGCTGAACACTGCAGAGCTTTTGTTACTGTTCAACCAAGATGAAGTTAATTAATTTGAGGAATTGTTTAGAGGAGATGATGATAGACATCTGAATCCTGACTTTAAGACTGGATGATGACTTGTGATGCCTTACAGCCTCAGTTATTCTGTGCTTCATAAGCCATTATATGTCATTGGACATATTAACAGCCAGCCTTCTTCCTCCAAGGAGGTATACATTTGTTCAAACATTAGACCTTGTATATATTAAGAGGTGTTCTCAGATACTGCCATGATTAGAACTGCTTGCTGGTTTATGTCCTTTTTTCATCAAGCTGCTTTTTCTAACTGAGGCCTTTCATCATTAACAGTTAACTTCAGTAAAATAATATTTTTTATTCATTGTTACATGAGTGTCTTTCTCAAGAATTTCAGTATGCATATCTATTACAAATCATCCCTAAGTCGTTACGCACTCCCTGCTCTTTATGAGTTAGTCACTATAAAGACATTTTTGTCATCTTGTGGGACTGGCGCTGTCCTACCAGAGAATGGAACAATTCCCTGTGGCACAGACATCTCTCTCTGAAGTTAAGATCGTTACAATGTCAACTCATGTTGCAATATCATCCAGTGGGATTTGCATGGAATGTCAGAAAGGAAAGTTGTCCTGTACAGAGAAGGACATTCACATCAGACTTCTTTCAGAAGGAGGAATTTTAGCATCAGTCTAAGAGGATTCTGATTCTACTGATTCATCTGAATCAGTAATTTGTTTTCTTAGTTTACCAGTCAATGATGTTGCTGTTGAAACTTTCCTTTGGTTTCCATTCCTTCCCTTATGCCTCTTTATTGTTTCTAGATTCCCAAAAGATATGAATATGTCACAGCAACAAAGCAGCAAAGGCTGAGTGCCAGTCTCCTTCGGCTAACAGAAAACAGATGTTCCAGAGCAACACACTCAGCACTGCCTCCTCCTCCATTCACCACCACCCCAAAAGTTTATACTGCCATCTTCACAACTCATCCCAGATAAGCTCAGATACATGTCTTGGACGTCAGTGTTTAGAAAGCAACAGACTTCGACCAATATGCTTTCAGAGAATGAAGCTGAATTAACTTGGACTTTTATCTGTTGGGCATTAAAGCAGAAAACAAGTATGAATAAAGCACCAATCCTCAAATCTAGAAAGAATAATCAGAGTAGGGCTCCTGCCTCTGTGCAATGAGATACCTCTCTGCTGTGCTTTCTTGTTTTGATGACAGAGAAGCTGTAAAGTGTTGTGAGACAAGCAGCATGGTGGAGCAATCAGTGTCGTGGAGACTGGTAAACAAACTGGCAGGCAGTATTCCTGGTCTCAGCATTCTGCTCTGTAGTAGCTCACTTGCACAGCAGGAAAGAGGACAATTGCTCACAGTGCCCTGAATGTCCCAGGGTGGGCAGAGGGAGCCAGCAGGCTGTCATCAGCTTCCTGGGACACCTAAGAAGAAAGTCTCAGTGCCAGGCCTTGACATCAGAGTGCACATGAGCTTTGTCGGGACCAAGAAGACATGTATATGTTGTACATCTACTGCTGCACACTGAAGGTTCAAACTCAAATGGGTAAGGCATGGGTGTGCCCAACAGGAATGCACACACAGGTGAACTTTATTGGAAGAATGGGTTGGCTCTCATCAGTGAGTGCTGAAGAGGGACAGGTCAAGACACTGGTGGTTTGGTGGAAGGTGCCTTGCTACTCTGGTGCCCGGAAAGGACTAGCTCTCAGCTCTGTTTCTCAACAGCTCTCCCCTTCAGCATCTGCCTGAGTAGTAGGTGGGAGGAATACGTGCATGTGCCTACGTACACACTGTAGCCCAGCGTTCATCTTTTTCCATTAAGACCTAAGTAATGAAAAATATCTTCCTCATTGGTACAAGTCATCAATGTAATATATTCTTGAGTAGGCATGGAGTCCTCCACCCTTTCCTTTCATCTGCTTTCATACAGTTGAGTTCATGCTCATGAGCATGTCTTTTTCTATAGCTCCTGACTCAGAAGTTACAAATGTTATCAGAACTGGAGAGCAGAGTCTTCCAATGGCTGCTCAGGAGTGTGGAGCACCAGACCATTTTCCATCCTCTCATCTTTCCGCCTTTCTACTCTCCCACTCATCCGCAAGGAGCAGCTGCACTATTCACTTTCAGCCAGAAGGGAAGACAAGAAGACAGCTGTCACGCTATGAATCAGGTTTTAAACTGTGGTTTGGAGGGGAAGATTTTAGCTTTATTTCCCACTTGCAGAACAAAGAGCATCTGTTTTTGGCACTTGCATTTTTATGCTGATTACAGATCCAATTACAGATTCTGTGTAGGGAAACTGAATTCAAATAGTCAATGCAAAATACTCTCCTTATATTTTTTCATTGATTAGGTCAGTGTGAAATTAAATCCAAGTTATATATGAAAGAACAGAATGTTTAAATGAGCACAAGAAGCAGTATGTGTGATTCTCTTCTGTCTTGTAAATGGTGTGACTTGAAACACTATAAGCAGATAGACTGGTTATTAGTTTTATTGTTTTATGGAATTTGAAGACAGTGAGTACTGAAGAATGAACCGACTTTGGCTTGAAAAGTGTTCATGTGTGCTGCCGTAGTGAGGGCTAAAACAGTTTCTTGGACACACTAAGAATCAAGAAAGCCAAAAGTGAGTCACATGGATGACTGCAGACATCGCATTTAATTGTGTAATAATACTACAGCAAGCACAATTGGAGCAGGCTTGCTGACCTCACAGCTGAAAGCACTATTTAAGATCTGGCTACCAGATGTTCCAATAGGATCTAGCCAGCTGCTAGCAGAGTTTACCCTGAGTGTTTTAACAGGAAATATTTACAGCCTAATAGTTCAGAAGAGATGATTGCGCTAATTTTCTTTTCTGCCCTGCTGTGGGACAAGGCTCGAGCATGGGGATTCAAGGACGGAGTGCTGCATAACTCCATTTGGTTAGGTAAGAAATAATTTAATCATGAGTGTTTTGCTGCAAAAGTCACTGTTTGTCTAACAGTATAGAGATGAGCACCTAGCAATACAAAATTGAGCCACACATTAATATTAGCAAAGTCCTGCACTGAAACTGGTGATCATTTTATCTGAGTAGTAACTGTGAGTTTTGTCCTTTTGAGCTTACTATTTGTATTATTTCTCTGAAATGCAGGAAAAAGTAGTTATGGAATATTTCATCTGAACAAATTTTCCTACAGCATGAGGTAAAGTGAAAACGGTGTTAAATAACAGTTGTTTCTAATGAAGGAAAACGAGTATGAAAAGAAACATTTGGCAAAGGAATGAATTACTTTCTGCATGAACATACTTCAAATGCCTGGGGTCCTACATATGAAACTAAATGAACTGGAAATAATAGTGATAATATTTCCTAGGTTTCTAGAAATGTACAACAATGTATATGCTTTGGTCGTTGGTTTGTTCACATCATTAAACAGTGGAAAGAAGATTTCGAAAGGGCTACAGAAAATGCTGGGGGAATAGTTTCTCATACCTGAGGTGGGTTTAAACAGCTCTTAGAGGTTTTTTATAGATCTTCATAATTATCCAATACAACAGAAAAACACATTCAGAATATAGCCACATAAAGAATGCCAGAACACAAGCACACACTGAATGCTCTGTTTCATATAGACAAATACTTAAAAACTCCTTTATCCTCTCTCGAATGTTGTGTGTTTCTTTAAGGGTTTTGAGGAATTCTTGTAGCCGGTACCCATTTCTGTTGTGCTCACATGTTTCATGGGGGATCGGGGCCATGCTTTATTACCTGGTGCAGCAACCACAGGACTCTGGTCCCTTCTCAGAGGTCCATGTAAACTAAATGATTAGGAGATGTGATCTATATTTTTTTGCATTTGACTGCACAGTTTTAATGACTTCTCTTTCCTTCTGAACTTGGAACATGCCTGCTGTTTCCTGTAGTTGCTAAAGGCGCTCAGGCTGGGGAGAGCTCCAAGGGAGGACAGCTTCATGCATCACATCAAGTGGCTGCCATTCAAAGAAAGAGGGACAGAAAAGAGGTTCATGTGAGAAACAAGCAAAGGTTGTATTCTTGGCTGGACTTAACAGGAAGGAGACACAGCAGATAGGTAGGGCTGAGGCTGTGTTAAGCCCTGACGGTAGGGGCAGAGAAGGTGAATTTTATACAAGCTGTGATGGATATTCTCATATCAAAGGGCTGTGGTCAGAGTGAAGAGCAAAGGAGCTTGCTGAGTCAGTCCTCTTGTTTACCTATACATTGTAAAGGCTGTCTCTGTGCAAGAGAATGGCACGTGGCTGTGCACAGGTCCTGTCAGTGTTTTAACCATTCTGTCATTCTCGGGCACAGTTTTTGTCTCAGCCAGACAGTAGTCTTCTAAAGAGTACTCCAGCATAGTGCCAGCCACCCTGTATGTGGTGCTTAGGGACTGCTACAACATACACAAGAATTTGTGATAACAGTGACCATTTAAACAGTTTCATGAATTGAAGTCAATTTGAAGGAAAAAAAATCTCATTTTATTAAAATGAAGAAACAGAATGTTAACTGGAATACATAATAGAATTCTGGTTTGCTAGGCCTTTAGCATTTACTGTGGGAGTAAATAAAAATAAACCATGGAGTAAAATTAGTGATATTCCCTAAATAAACAAACACATGCAAAATCTGGAACCACAGAGTTCGACTTTGAAATAACCACTCTTGTCTCCAGGATTCTGTTGAAGCTTCTTTAGAAATGCACCATTTCGTGTAACTGCAGCAATAAAATCATTGAAACAAACCTCAAAATGCATCTAATTGAATTACCAGTGGCATTCAGTGACATGGTATATAAGTGAAGAAAAATTGGGCAAAATCCCAGACATCCAATGTATGCATCTTTGTATTTTAAAAAAGCCAGTGTAACTTGAACTGTAAAACAAGTAACTTGAGTCTCACACTCATGATGCACAGGCGTTAAAGCAAGAACCCCCCTTCCTTTGAATAAAACCTAGGAATGTGCAGTGACGTCTGAGCTTCGCTTGTCTCCTCTTCTTCTGATAAAGAGCTATCAAAGACCAAACTGAAAATGAAGGGAGTTTTCCATTTTTCCTTTCTTCCTCAACAAATCAACAGCACAAATAAAAAATCTGGAATTACTGGCAGTCTAGAAATGCTCATGTATTTTTCCTTCTCTCATTACAAAACATCTTTTGTTTTCCTGGTAAGCATGCAGGCCTGCTGCAGCTGACTGGATCACCTTCTTGTTAATGTTGTTCTTATGTGAATGGAATTTTATAGTTGCTCACTTTTTGAGACAAGCACATTATAACCAAGGGTTTATTGTGAACTGATGAGAGGATTGGAGAAGTCTTGCCCAAATATGCTCATACACTTCTCTGAGTGCCAGTTCTCAGAACCACAAAGTAGGCTTCCCAGGAGAGCCACTACACTCTTTGTGTTCTGAATTTCCTCCCTGTTGGCACACCATGTATCATATGGTTTAGGGGCCATATCTACTCCATTTGGCAGAGTACTCTAAGTATGACCATGCACGTCAGCAGGGGCCCATGCCAGTAACTCTACACAGCCCTCCTCTGCTTAGAAGTAAAATATTTATTTTTATTTAGCATTTAGTGTTTGTGTCATGCATATTCAGGGTACTTTATTAGGCCAAATTTTATGCTTGTTGTATTTGTGCAGAAAAGATTGGCTACATTTAACCATCTCCTACTGCTGTGGGTGAGTAGAGGGTCACTTGCAGGCCTTGCAGGATCCTGCTGTCTCTGGGCTTCAAGGAGAGATCTTAAGAAATCTGAGTTGGAAGAAACATGTCCTGGCAGCCATGGAGCCTGTGACCTTTTGAGTAAGAACGAACGAAGAAAAGTGAGTGGAGAAGGCCTTGACAGAACAGGGGTTTCAGGGCAAAGAGGAAAAGAACTTTGCTGAAAGTTCTCACTGTTGTCCAGGAAGAGGAGATTTCAGGCAGGCCAGGTAAAGAGAACAGCCTTCAAGCAGAATCTTCCGTCAGAAGAGATGCCCAGCTGAGGCTGGGGCACATCCCGCTCTGTAGTGCTGGCCCCATGGTAGATGAACAGGACACAATTACAGGTGTAGGCATGTGCTTGGGCTTTCAAGTAAAAACAAAACTTCACTGAGGTTTTTAACCCATAGCCATGGTATTGTCTTCATAAAGACCATCAGTCATTTGTGTGTGTGTGTGTGTGCGTGTGTGTGTGTGTGTGTGTGTGTGTGTGCAAATTTGACTGTGAATATGTGTACAGATGTGTATATATATATACAGATAGATATATGCGTGTATATATATATAGATAGATATATGCATGTATATTAACAGTCAATACGTACAACACCTTCACTTAGGTCTGTTTTTGCTGGTGTAGTGTATCTTTCTGTGTATCCCCTAATGTAATTAAAAAGGAGGGGGGAAAGTTGCTGGTGAGAGATCTAATCAGTTAATTAGAGTATACTGTCAGGGAATACCATATCATTAAACTGTGACACACCAAGCCAGCACCAAATTGCCAGGCTTGGTAGAGTACATGTGTGTGGTCCATCTTCCCAAAGGCTGTTTTTGTCATGTTACAAAGGAGTAACAAGGATACAGATTGGTGATTGCTCTCAGCAAGACAACACCACCCACCAAGGTGTTGCGTGAAGACTCAGTGGTGCTGCTGTTGTCAGAGCAACCCTTGCAGAAACTATGAAGGGTAGATCTTTCCAGCAATGTTCCAAAAAACCATGATGCCTGTCTGTATTGACACATTACTGCCAGTAAGTGGGGGTAAATACCTTTTGAGGAATAAGGTTTGAAAACAACATTGCCAGGTGAAAAGTCAGTAGGACAACTGAAGATAGTAAGATTTTAATGTCAGCTCCAAGAGCAACGAGTCCAAGGAGGGGTGATTTCCCCCAAATCCCTGGAGGTACCTCCAGCAGCAGTTCCAGGGAAGGAACAGGATGCGTCTTGCAAAGATGCAAGTGATGGGGGCTTTTATCAGCAAACATCACTGACAATAAGCTGGAAGACAGCTCTTGGTTTGGCTGTGGCTGGTCTCCTTTACAAAGGTGACAAATCTTAGAATTCAGCTGCCCCTTCCTTTTTGACTCAGTATAGTGGGGCAGCTCAGCTAATTCCAAGGACTACTGTGTGCAGCAGTGACCAATAATGTCAATGCCAGGCTGTCTCCTGAGTGTGCAATGAGGCTAAAAGCTGTGCTATTTCCTGCAGTACTGAGATTTCCAGTTCATTCATACTGAACCCAATGCAATCATCGTGTAAAGAAACATTGTATGGATTTATCAGGTTAGACATGAAAGACTACTGAATGAATGAAAAATAGTACTTCCTCTAAATAAATTTTTAATTAAAATAGGTTTTTTTAAATATAGCATGGCTTTAAACTGAAAGAAGATAAATTTTGATTAGATATTAGGATATTTTAGATATTCTTCACTGTGAGGGTGACGAGGCACTGGCACAGGTTGCCCAGAGAAACTGTGGCTGCCCCGTCCCTGGCAGTGTTCAAGATCAGGTTGGATGGGGCTTTGAGCAACCTGGTCTAGTGGAAGGTGTCCCTGCCTGTGACAGGGGGCTTGGAACCACGTGTTCTTTAAAGTTCCGTCCAGCCCAAAACATTCTGTGATTCTATGAGTCTATGACTTTTCTTTCAATGGCACTAGCTTCTTTGGGAAGATTTTTCTGTGGAATTAATATATGTTATCTCATGCCCATGCCAATAACATTCCCAGTGATGTTACAGAAAGCGGCTCTTTTCTTCTCATGGTCTTCTGAGACTATGGTCAGCGATATCATTTACTTCCCTGGGCACCAGGCCAGTGACTGTGGGTCCAAAAACTACACTGGCAAACATCATTCTGTATCTAATAAAGGATCTCACCACTGCTAACCACAATTCAGTGGTAACCATGTTTTTGTAAAAAATACCCTAACCTAGCCAAAACTACTGACTCTACACATGGCCCTAGAAAAGACTTTCTTTTTCCCCCTCCATGGTACAAATAACTACTGTAATAAACGCTTCCTGTTTTGAGTCTTTTTTCAGTCATGCTGGCTAGTGGAAGCTACAGACAGCCATTTCTCAGATTATACTAAATATAAGAAAGATCTAAACAAGACCGATGTTCAGATTAGATATGCAGATTGGCTCCAAGACAGATTTCTGTACATATGGCATCAGACAAGTGCAACACAAAAAAGATTATAAAACTTGTAGTTGTACTGACAGTTTCCAGGTTTCCCTGGAAAGCTGCTTTATATTGTACTTGCAACAGCAAAGAAAAAAATAATAAAGAAAGCGTATTAATTTTCTGCGCAGCAAAATGTCAGCCAGCAATTGTTCTGGCACTGCCCTTTGTGACACAAGCTCAGATATTTTTACTTCACATTTTTATTCCCTTTAATATCTGCCTCTCCTCTATCCAAGTAACTCTGATTTAACTTCTCTGGAGATTCAAAACAAAGCTCTGATTCATCTTACAAAGGCACTAAAAGTTACATCCAAAAGTATGCTGTGATAGCAATCCAGAAGGAGCTCCATCTGAGCCAGATATGATACACAGACATAGTGATGCTGACACCAGCCGATCGTTCCCATAACTACTGCTTTCTGCATACTCCTAGGGGAGTCCTTCACTGCTTTTGTTGATTTTTTGTTGTTCAAAAACTCGCCAACCTCTGACTAGCTCTGTTGTTCAAAACTTCTCCCAAACAAAACCATACCTTTGGGTTACAAAAACATGCCTTTGGTCTGGGAGGGACATATTTTCCTGACATTTTCCAAGTGGCACAGCTACTAGCTGAACATTTTGTTTCTCTTCTCACTGGGACAGTCGCCCGAAGCACAGGTCTTGGGGAAACTGCCAGAAGTGGTAAGAGCACACTGGAAGGTGGGTCAGCTAAGATGCAATCCTGAAATCATAGAATCATAGAATCAATAAATGGTGTGGGTTGGAAGGAACCTTAAAGCCTATTCAGTTCCAAGTCCTCTGCCACAGGCAGGAACACCTTCCACTAGACCAGGTTGCTCCAAGTCCCATCCAGCCTGGCCTTGAACACTGCCAGGGATGGGGCAGCCACAGCTTCCCTGGGCAACCTGTGCCAGCACTTCACCACCCTCACAGGGAAGAACTTCTTTCTAATATCTAACCTAAATCTGCCCTCTGTCAGTTTAAAGCCATTCCCCCTTGTCCTATCACAACCTGCTCTTTTTAAAAGTCCCTCTCTAGCTTTCTTGTTGGCCCCTTTAGGTACTGGAAGACTGCTCTAAGGTCTTGTTAATCTAAATATCATGTCTGGCTTTGGTCACACAGAACGAGCTGCTGGAGTGTATCACAGGGAGTCGCGCTCTGGGAAGTACCAGCTTACCTACGCAGAAGCAAAAGCAGTCTGTGAATACGAGGGTGGACATCTAGCCACGTATCAGCAGCTGGAGGCGGCAAGAAAAATAGGTTTGAAAAAAACCCATGGCTGTTTGCTTTCCCCATTATGCTCATTCATAATGTTGCCAGTCTTGTAATTTCATGAATGGTATGAACTTTGGGACTGAGAGCCTTGTGAACTCCCTGGATTTTGGCCCAAGTTGCATACAGTTTCCCCCCTCAGTAACACAGCATGACTGCACTGCCCACGGAGCTGTCAAGGGTAACATTTGCACGTGGCACTACACATCCTCCCAAGCCCAGGGTGCAGCACGGCCTGAGAACCAGCAGCACCCAGCAGAGAGCCGTCTCGCTAAGCTGGGAAGCCGGGGCACCTCAGCAGCTGCAGCTACATCTCCTGGGTGGGGCTGGGCCTACAGAGGAAGGCGTCTATCCCCAAGGAGCTGTTGTAGCAAATGTGCATTGCTACTTCTCATATCATCAGTCAAGATGTTTTCACAATGTTTCTTCCAGCCATATTTGCTCTGAGAGAGGGTGAGTAGTGCGCTGGTAGTGAAAAATGAGGCATACCCTACTCTATTTCTATTTGAGTCCTAATAAGAAACTATCAATTCATTCAGAGCACTGGGAAAACAATGGAAAATATAATCCACTCTAAAGATTTGCAGGGTATGTTGTTGAGTCAGAAGCTGGTTCTCAGCACTAGCACACATGTAGAAAGGGTGCTTTTGTCTCTTCTGAGTAGCTCATAGTCCTAGAAAGCCACAAACATGTTCCAGTTCATCTTGGTGAAAACATTGAATTGGTTTCTACCAGACAGTGAATAACATTGCATTCTTTGGCTATTGTTTTTAAGTTCTCAGCCACAAAATGTATTAACAGGATCTTTTTGTTTAGCGAGAAATACATGAGCATTTCAGGCTAACTTGGAAGGATTTTAAGTAAATTCTTTGTTTCCTTAGGTGTCTCTTGTATGCAGTATTTTGTTCATTCTCAGAACTTACTGCTTCAAACTCTTGCAATATGATTGAATTTGTATGACTTGAAAAGAGAAACAATGAACACACTTATATTACTCATTCAACATGTAATTTGATTATAAATTCTGATACAGAACTTAAAATTCAGTACCCAGGAAACTACATAGTCCATCTGCATTTGATTTTTGTTTTCCAATGAAGACCCAATAGTCATAGTGTAGAGAACACAATGAAATTTTATATTTTGTATTTAAAATTACCTTCTCAAAGTAATGCTCTTTCCTGTAGTTCAATTTCTTTTAGGCCAATTACACAGAAGTAATTCATCAGCTTGAATAAGACTTAACTTAGTTGAATAAAAAAGCAGTGTTTCTTACATAGGATCAGTTTACCACACCCATGTCTCATTTTCTCCCCATTGCAGGTTTCCATGTATGCGCTGCTGGCTGGATGGCAAAGGGCAGAGTTGGTTATCCCATAGTAAAAGCTGGAGCCAACTGTGGCTTTGGAAAAACTGGTATTGTTGATTATGGGATTCGCCTCAACAGAAGTGAGAGATGGGATGCCTACTGCTACAACCCAAATGGTGCGTTTAAAAACAACTCATTGCTCATCAGGTCTGGAGTTATGGCTACACACCATGCTACCTGGCTGCACAGAGGCAACCAGGCTCTGAGTTAATTAGATTCAATGCCATAAATCTGCTGTCCGAGAAGGGCGGCATGTTGAGACAAATTTATTTAGAGCCTTGCACCAGGCCCTCTCTGTCACTACCTATAGCTGACCTGGCTTGCACAGAGCTCAGTGTCTCTGCACCACATTGTTCCGTATGACAGGGCCTAACCAAAAACCTTTCAGAAACTAAAAATGTAACGATATGCTGCTGTTGGCAGAAAAGGTAAGTAATATTTCCAATGAGATGTGCAAATGTCTGGCTTTGGTTTTTTATTCAAATAACTAATAGGAGGTGTTTAACATTGGTATGGTTTTCCAGATGCTTTGCCTGTAAACAGACTAAATTTACTGTTAATCCTTATTCCTCCTTTCTTGAGCCTGAGATTGAATAACTTTTGAAAACAAATGCTGTGTCTGCGACTGAAACACCCGACAGATCCAGTTTCCAGCAGCGCCCTGTGTGTGTTTGTGTGTGTATGCACATGTGTAACAAGATGGAGAAAAGCTGATCTCCAAAGCAGATCTGAAGACATAGTTTGAACATGTCTGACAAGGCTTCACTAGATATGGACATCTCTCCATTTCCCTCCCTCCACTACACTACAGATGACTGAAATATTGACACAGCCACTGCTTCAGTTTAGCTTGATGTTGTTTCATATAGAACAGAAAAAGTATGCACCAAGAAGAAAAGTGAAGCTTAACTGTTCGCTGCCTGGCTCTCCATCTACTCCAAGTGTACTACCCTGCTTGGCAGAGCGAAAACTTGGAGTTGTCCATGACGTCTGTACAGCTGTGCACATTCTGTTTGTGCTCACAGGGCTTGATCTTGTTTATGTGAGCTGGGCAGTTGTAAATCAAATAGCTCTGTGGGGTGGGGGACACTCCCAGATGTTCAGCATACAAAGACAACTGCAAGAGAAACTACTGCATTCATTATTAATGCATGTAAACTGTCAGCCTGGCTTTCTCCTTTGTCATCCTACTCCGCTGGGCTTAGAGGTAGTTGCTTTCGAAGTGCGCTGTTTGGTTAGAGGACAAAAGGAAACCAGTACTGCCAACAGTCACAGACCAGGGAGTCTCTCCCATTACAAGAACATGTATTCACAAAGCCTGACTTACTACAAAGCCTCTCAGAGTTGCCTGCAGGTTAGAGACAAGTAGTCTAGGGGTACAAAGACAAATCTCTGAACAAGAGCCTGTGCTTTTCTCTAGTATGCTAAAGATGTCAAGAGGAACTTATGGAACTGTTTGAAATGTACCTCTCGCCTAGCAGTGATCTGGAGCTGAGAAGTACAGGAATCCTAGACAAACAGAAAGACTTAATCACACTCTCCACCTTAAAGCTTCTAAGTCGTGTTCCCTGAATCACCCTTAAAAAGTACCTCTCTCTTCTCTGGGTCTGAACTTGGGGAACAATGGCAAATCCTAAAGTCAAGCAGGGTGAGATCCCCAGATTGGTTGGTCCCATTGTCTGGGAACTGGTTAATGTCAAATGGCCACTGAATCAAACCAGACTGAGTGTTTTCCCTCCCAAAGGAGACATTCTGAAGGGAGTGAAGAGTGCAGAAATAACGGAAACATGCTGCAGTGTATGTGATCATTAGCCTTTATAATTTTTTTTGTATAAGACACACTTTCAAGAGGCTTTTGATGAAAAAAAAGGTGGAACTGAATGTCAGGGGGACTTGCAAGTGCAGCTGAAAAGCTTACAGTTTGACATAACTAGAAACCCTTAATGTCTCTTACATAAAACACTTGGCTCTGGCCCAAAGTCTACTGAAATCAATGAAAGCTTTTTCTGGGAATTCAGTGAGTTTTGGATCATCCCTCTTGTTTCCAAAATATCTGCTCCCAGAAGCTAGGAATGACTAACATTTCTTGTGACTGCTGAGTGCTTAAATATATGAAAAGTGCTATCACACTGGGTGTTCTGTGTTTTTCTACTGCTCTTCTGGGTAAAGTGCCCAGAGATTTAAACCGCAGCCATACCCACAATGAATACTTAAACTTTGATGGGTTTATTTTTCTCTTTTTTTTTTTTTTTTTTTTTTTTCTCTTAGGAAAAGAGTGTGGTGGAGTCTTCACAGATTCCAAACATGTTTTTAAGTCACCAGGCTACCCAAATGAGTATGAAAATGAGCAAATTTGCTACTGGCATATTAGAGTAAAGTATGGACAACGTATTCATTTACAGTTTCTGGAGTTTGATGTTGAAGACGACACTGCTTGTATGGCTGATTTCTTGGAAATCTATGATAGCTATGATGATATCAATGGCTTTGTGGGCAGGTAAAGCAAATCCAGCTTTCATATGCAAATAATCAAGTGATTTGTTTTTTCCCCCAGGACATTACTTCACAAGAACATTGTACTACCTCATACAATTAGCACCTCTGTTATGCCTGTAATACTTCAAGGAAAAGTACCTGATCTATCTTTACTGTCAGTATTTTTACTGTCATTAACACAAGCCTACAAAAGGTTTCAGAGAATTGCACTTTGCAGCCTTCTGCTTTGTTAAATTACATGAAAAAATGTGCCAGACTTCTTAGCCTCTTACCTTAATTCTCTCGTTATTTTATAGGAAGAACTCCTAACAATATCAATTAGTATTTTGTGTTTGCTTTAACTGAAAGGAGGGAGGTGGGGTATTAAACTGTTAGCAAAAATGTGATTGAGGCAAAATATTTTCTGATGATACCAGATCAGAACAAGTGCTATATACCTTCTCTCTTGATACATTTAGTTTCCCTCTTTGCATAGTTCTCATTTGCTTTTCATCCATGTCGTATTTTTGCTTGTCTTTTAGCAGTCAGATTTTGGTATGAAGTCCAGAAAAAAAAGTGATAAAACCCACTTCCAAATTCCTGCCACTTTTCACATCCTCTCTATAAATCCTGTGCACCAAAGCAAGGATACAGCCCATTTGTTTTGTCTTTACAGATAACTTTAATGCTTTTCCTTGACAATGTTTCTCCTTTCTTAGCATTAAGCCATTGTTCTTTTCCTTAACACCTTGTTAAAATGCTCCTTTTTCTTCTTTTGCGTCACTTACTTGCTGCATAAATTGAAGCATTTGCTGCATTTCTCCCTTTCCTAAACCTGACATGAAAAAAATTCTTCAGGCAATTGCATTAACCTGTAGTGAAAAATTACATATACAGAATACCTATAGCAAATTTAGCCCTGTGAGCTACAGCTCCAAAGGACAGTACAGCCAGAGAGCTACTGTTCCATGTGGGTCCCCACGTAGAGGGAATATGGCATATTTGCTGTGTTGTTTAGTTGTGACCATTTGTACCGTTTTCCAGGTTTTGTGGAGATGAGTTGCCAGATGATATCATTAGCACAGGTAATATATATTTTCACTTTTTATGTTAAAAAACAAAAAAAAAAAGAAATCAGCCAAAATCACCTTTTGTCCCTTCTTTCTATTAATATATGGTAAAGAGGTCCAAAGACAAAATCTCTGCTTCCTGGCTGGCAAGTCATAAACTGCTATTCAAGACTGCCATCATGCTCTTTTGTCAGTGCAATTACTTCTAAATAAATGCAAAAAGAAAAACAGCCTGGTTAGAAAATAATCAGGGTGCATCCTGCTGGATTTACAGAGGTAGTATACCAATGAACGTTGAGTTTTCATGCAGGCGTCTTTATGCATCAGGTCTGTAATCAGTGACTGAGATCTACCTATGCACACGGTCTTCATGTACCGATGGTTTCCTATTTCAAGGACAAGGACTGCAAAGACACTTCCAAAGTCAGTCTTAGACATTATTCTGCCTGTATGTTTAAACAGCAGGTCAAGGTCTGATCACACGGAAATCAAAGCCATTTTTACCTTTCTTTGCTTAAGTGTCACAAAGTTGATGTACCACAGAAGTCATGAGGACTACCTGCGCAAGCCATCTACTGATAGTCTTGTGCAGAAACTCATGTTACTACACTCCAGCCCACAGCTGTAATCAGCAGAAAGAGAGCAGAAAAGTTAAATTGTGCCACCCTGATCTCCCAGTTTACACAGGCTTGGTAGAGATCAGCAGGCAACACTCAGGGGAAAGTGATGTGGAAACCTCACCTCTGTGTCACCCAGAGATTCATGAGGCACCACATGTATCTGACACACAGTGTGACATCTCACAGGTACAGTGAAGCAGAGCAGCATTCTAAAGAGCAAGAAATGCTTTGCAGAAAGCACTGGATACAGCACAATTTTATCAACATCTGGGCTCTGCAGACAAAGAAAACTGATGAAAATCAGCCTGGTTTTCCATGGGGCTAATGGAACTGCAATAATCCTGGGTCACAGCTCGAAAATAAACAAACCATGTGGATTGATCTAAGGATCTCAGAAGGAAGTGAGAAAGAGCACTTTAAAATTACCTCTGAAATATCACATTTCCATGCCACCCAAAAAAGTAACCTGTGTTTTAACTTTTTCTCACAGGCAATGTGATGACCTTGAAGTTTTTGACAGATGCTTCAGTGACTGCTGGTGGTTTTCAAATTAGATATATTACTATGGACATGCCTTCAAAGTCAAATGATGGAAAAAATACAACATCTCAAGGAAAAACAAACTTCTTATCTGGGAAATTTGGTATTATGTGAGCAGACTAATGAGATACGCTCATTAAGAAACACGCTTTAGAACCCAATTCAGATATCTGTTTCTTCAGATAAGACATTCTCTTCATATCTTTCTTTTGATTTCTGCTTTATGGAAATTTTGTTAAGTACACTACGAAATAAATTATAAAATATACTTACATGAATAATAGATGACTTTTTAGATTACAAGTACTGTAAAGATCTGAAGAATTCATTGTTACCAAAGATTTAAGAATTATTTTTCTATATAAACTATTTCTTCTCCTCATTTCTCACACCATTTGAACAAACTTTGTGTGTGACTGTTTCTATTATTTTTAAATGTAACATGCTGTTCTGTCCTTGGTTTCCACATATTTATTTTTTTAGATTGTTGCTTTGTTTCTTCCTGTTCTCTACATGTTATTGTTTCTTAAATTAACTCATTTCCATGAACTCGAAAGGCCTTTGGAGTGAGTTTATTTTTAATATACATAAATTCATCTTGTGAATGATGTAGCAGCCACCCATATGATTGCCTAAAGTCAGAAGACTGGAAAACAACATGAACAGCACAGAATCAATTATATCATGGTTATAATTTTGTTGTGAGATGAATCAAAACCTACTCAATTAATTTTGTCAGGGTTCCCTCACTCAAAGGAGAGCTGTTTAAATCCTTTCACAACTCTGATTGTGAAGATTGATCTGAAGAATCAAATGAAAGACATGGTGATGTTAATAGAACTGGTGAAATGAAGCATCAGAAGAAATGCTGAGTACCAGCAAATACATTCAGAAGATCCTGTCAAGGTGCTGTATGGTGTTTACACGGGTTTTAAAAAGACTGTACTGTTTTAAATTGATGAACATACACCAATTTCCATATGTTTTTAACTTCATTTTAAATTCTTCATTCTGAAGCAGCATTAAAGCTACCTCTGTTTTAATCATGTCCTGAGTTTCCAATGAATTATTTTTATGTCTTGAGAGCTTTTCAGGCTTTGAAATGATTTTTCTTGATCTAAAACAGTAAATAAGTCTTCAGAGTTTCTTTCTTTCCCTCTGAGTGTTTTCTTGACCCCATATCTGCTGAAATGTAATGCCTACTAAGAATCTTCCTGTGACTTTTTTTTGTTTGTTTGTTTGGAGCATTGTGAATTCCTCAGAAAGTTTTGCACAAGAGGAAGAGAAGGATCTTAAACTAAACAGACACATTAATTCCCCAATTATTTATTCTAATTCTTGGTTCTTAAATTTTATTTAATCTTTGAGCTTTTATTGTTGTGATTTCACTAGGAATATAATCCTGCCGCCCAGCTGTATTGGAGAATAATGTTGCAGCTAGTGCTGCAGCTTCTGTCCCTGTCATCTCCAGCACTTTATTCATGCTATCGCTGCATTTAATGGGATTAAGCTGCTCCTAAATTCCGTTGGAATTTTTTAATCCTGCCACCTGGTGGGGTGAATAAACTTATTCACATCCTCTTAGGAAACATCATTCCAGTTATTCAAGAGCAGCAAAAGTGTTTGTTAAGAAGGAAAATGCATGAAGAGGACTGTTAACATTTTATTTGTGACCTAGGTGGGGGTTTGTTGGGCTTATACTTTTTTTATTGTTTCCTTAATTGAGAAGGAACAGGTCCTGAACTGATATGGATCAGAACCAAGGGGTGTAGGAAATATCTGCCTGCCTGAAAACCCCATGGAGACAAGGGAGTGTTGTGTTTGGGGAAGAGTTTCCTTCCAGAACAGGCATTCCTGTTAAGCATCTCTAAAGCCACTATGATGCCCGGTGGGCAATTAAGACAGATTTAGCCATTTGCCTTACTGCTCAGGCCTGCCTCTACCCCTGAAAAGCAGGGTTTCTCTGTGTTTCACATTTGCCGCCACGGCCCTTATTTCATATTTCACCCACAAATGCCTGATGTAATTCACACATCGTCACTTGTCTCCTCTCCGTGGCTTCACCACAAGGTGGGATATACTGTACACTGCTAAATGCTAAGGTCTCCTGCCCACAGACAATGGCACTGGTTGTTGGGCAGCACTTGGTGCTGCAGCCATAGTAGGGAGTGAACAAAAAGTGAGTCTGTTGCACTGACTTCTCTCTACTGTTTGGAAACCCTGCACCTACTTGGTCCCCCATGCCTCTCTTCTCCCTCCCACCTCCCCATAAAATAGCTGTTGTAGGAAAATAACTGAGGTTGGGGAAAAATGAAGAAATATGGTTTCACAAAGCTCAGCTCAGAGACTGTATTGTC
>WYDI02032358.1:0-48499 GCA_009867235.2 Psittacus erithacus
GGTCAGAGCATTTGCCAGTGAAGACTGAGGCAAAGAAGTCATTAAGAACCTCAGCCTTTTCCAAATCCAGGGTAGCCTGTTCTCCTGAGAGCTTCTGAAGGGGGCCTATGTTGTTCCTAGTGTGTCTTTTATTCACCTAAAGAATCCCTTCTTGTTATCTTTCACATCCCCAGCCAAGTTTAATTCTAACTGGGCCTTAGCTTTCCTAACCTGGTCTCTAGTTCCTGGACAACATCCCTGTATTCTTCCCAGGCCACCTGTCCTTGCTTCCACCTTTTATAAGCTTCTTCTCTGTTTATTGCCTAGTTCAGGATCTTGACTATAAACAGAGAAAAACACTATTACTGCTGGGCTGTGGGATGAATATAAAACATGATCTGAGTGGTGCGTGTGGACAGGCTTTTGTAATGAGTATCTGAAGACATTTTTTGAAGGTTTTCCATACTCAGTTTGCTGAAACGGAAACTAACTACTTCACTGAGGGTGTGGTGTGTCAAGTAGTAATCTTTCTGCTAGCACTGCAGTATGTTTTGAAAGCTTACTGCAGAGTTTAAATGTATTTTCTTCTGCTGCTTCCTCCTTTTCTTGTGCTCACTCCTGTATTAGCTATATTTTAGATTTCAGTTATCTATATGCATATGTGCTGTTATCTATGTGCATCCCATGTTCATTATTTGTATATGGTAATTGTCCTCTGTTATTTATTATTTTCATCTGTCCTTCACCTGTGCCTTCCATCTCTCATACCAGTTATCCTGTGTTTTTTGAACTGATAGTGTTTATGAAAAGGGAGGAATAAATATCATGCATGTTTTGTTGCTAGCATGAAACAAACCTATTACAACCTAAATGAAATGAGAGAATGCAGTGGATCTTCCAGTGTCCTGTCATCTGAGGAGATAGGTTTTTTTGTGGGTTTTTTTCTTTGTTTGTTTTTTGTTTGTTTGTTTGTTTTCTTAAGTAAGAAGGAGGAGTTAATTTTGGTTATGACCAACATGGTGCGTTCAGCCTGGTGTTGTATGAAAGTCGCTGCTGCCAGCTAGTGGAATGTGTATGCTCTTGCACTATATTCACTGTCAAGCGTTTACATTTTAGAGCAAATTAGTTGCAGTAAATTGTACCTTAGATTGTCAGCTTTCAGGTCATAGAATTGCCTGATTTGTTTGCTTCACTTAGGGGTTTTGGTTGGTTGGTTTTGTTTTCTTATCCCCCACCCTCCTTATGTTGTTACCTGGTATGTTCTACAAGGTCTTGATACTGGCCAAATACGGGTACCACTACTGGGAATGCTTTGAGATTTTGTTCTCCCCACATTCTCACCTGCACTTTATATAGCCTTTTCATCTTCTGAAACGTGACTATCAGATGGATGATATTCATGTTTACTTTGTGATATGGCAGAAATCCAGGACTTACCGCTTAAAAAATGTTTTGAAAAGGTATGCATCTAACTTTGTCTACTGAGAGAACGTCCGCTTTAAGTAAATGCAAATTTGCATGCTGCATTTAGGTTTCCTCCACTCTGGACTGCACTGTGCAGTAGGACCAGGAGGGTTTCTCCCGCACAATCAAATGCAGTCAACGTATTTTAGAATTAGAAGCATCCCCTGGAAGGCAGTGTTTGGCAGCTTTAATGTTAACTGCATCACTTTCTTGTGTGGAGTGTTTGATGGTTAAATGCCATAGGAAGGTTTGTCTACGCATCCTGGATATCCTTATTGCTAATTAAGTTGAAGTCTTCCTCCCTTTTTTATTTATTTTTTTTTTTTTTTTTTGTTGTCCAGTAGTGTGGTAGATAACAGCACAAACATCCATTTGTCATCCTGGCGGGTGGGGGGAGAGGCACCTTGGTTATATATTTTCTATGGATCTGGTGCTGTCAGGGGTCTATGATGTAATGTCAAAACCAGCACTGCTCTAACAAGGCAGTTCACAGCAGCGGGGCTGTGCTGTAAAATCTCTCTGACTTCTTTCTCATCCAAAAAGAAATCTTTGAAGAGGAAGTAATGGTTAATGTATGTTTTATATAGGGAAGCTGATGGATAATGAGTTGCAAGTGAAATGGTGCTGATATTTAAACCTCCAAACTTTTCTTGCTTTTGTACTGTTGCACAGATGTAGAAAACAGCCTGTCAGATAAGCAGCTCAGAAAAGCTTATAGCTTTCAGAGCACTGCTCCTCAGAGGAGAAGGCAGTGTACGAAGATACTGCTTGTGTCTGGGCACAGAAAACATTGCTGGGGTTAAGAAGCAGATCAGCCCCATCAGTGCTTTTGTGCAAGCCGAGAATATGCTGGCGGCTGGCATTCCAGGCTGCTCTGCCTTGGACAACTGTCACGCTGGCACCACTCAGTTCCTCTGATTGGGTACTGCCAGCACCTGATTAAAAATGCTGATGCTGTTTCTGCGCTTCTTTCCACTTGGAGGAGAAATCTCTTTTCCCCACCCCCAAGCCCACCTCTAGGATGTAAGTAATGGTGAGAAGATGAAGATGAAAACAGCGCGGTCTGAGTGACTGGAAATACAAGTCTGTTTTAGCTGCAGTGTTATATAGGAGTGTTCATCAGACTTCTTGTCTTTGGTTTTTCAGCACAAACTGCTTGCAGGTTTTGGAAGGCTGTGAAAGGACTTACCCTTTGTGTGTTAGTGTTCTCTGTGTATCATCATATTACCTTGCTTTTCCCTGGACAGCTGTGTTCAGAGCTTCATGTGGAAATCTTTGTATTGAAGAGAGATAAAAAGGATCCTTAATCTGATTCTCTTTGGATCTTTCTATTTTTATGGTAAGTGCCAGCATGTATTGGCTGAGCATAGCTTCTTTGCTGCAGTGCTCGTGCGTTCTCTCTCTTTCTCCCCCTCCCTCCCCCTTTCCCCGTCTGTTTTTCTCCCCCTGTAGTCTTAGTTAAGCCTCGTGACCTTCAGTCAATATCTAGTCATCATTTTTAGCATCTTCATAGCAGATGCTAGCTAACTACATACAAGTTTTCTCTTTATTTTGTTCTTCCCCCTTTCTGACCCAGAGCTCTGAAGTACAGATTGCAATCTGAGTGCTGCCTCTTTGTCCTTGAAATGGGAGGCTTGAGTGTTGCTCTCGATTGCCAGTGGCAGCAATGGGATAAGGTTCTGGGGAACTGGAATTACAGATGTGCTAAAAGTGACTCATTTCTGTGCATCTGTATTACTGTGCTGGAGGGGCACAAAAACCCCCTGCTTGACTAGCATCTAGAAAACTGAAGCCCCTCAGTGCTCAAGTGTGGGGCATACATGTGTTTGAGCTGCTATTTGCTGTCATTGGCATAGGAAGGATGGACTCTTTCAGCATCTTTCAGTATAAGCCTATGTCATCAGGTGTTTGTAACTTGGACTTTTTGCATCTTACAAGTGCAGAGTGGCTGGCACAAGAAGTTACAGAATAGGCAGCCTAATAACCCTTGTCCCTGTCTGGTCTATACAATCGCTAATTCTTAGCTTTTTGAATTGCTTTTAAAATTCTGCAGTAGAAAAGAAGTGCCTTTAAATGTTTGAAAATCTCTGCTTGTATAATTTATGCTCTAAGCTGTTTCAACAGCTCTTATTTTGTAAATAGGAAAGGTCATTATTTAGTCCACAGTAAACTGTGCCTTTAGATAGGCTTCCTCCCCCACTCCCTTAGTTTGTTGCATGGATTTAAAGTAAATGCAAATATATGATTTCTGACAGATTGCTACATTCCTCAGTATGAGAGAACTACAGGAATATTTCTTTTAACTTAAATGTGTTTCATGTTCTTTTTCTATTATGTGGATTGACTATGTATGGCCCTTACACACTGCAGGAATAAAAAAGACATTGCTAAATTTTTGAAGGCATAGGTACAACACTAGCTCAAGCCCATCACAGGCTGGTTTCCCTTCAAAGCAAGGCAAAGAGGTGATGTGTTCTTATACCTTTGTTTTACTGAAGTGGGATGAGAATAAAGCTTTTATTCTGTCTCTGCATTGCCTTTACTGAGTTTAAGCAAGAGATATAATGATGTCTGGACATTGTTTTCTTTGTTTAATGCATCTTACATTTGTGTGGCTTAATAAAACAATTTTGCTCCTGATTTATCCTGTAATTCAGAGGGCTTTGCTTCACGTGAGCTGTTTAGTTCAACAGAGTTTGTGTACTTCCTTCACCCTCCTAAAAAACTTTAAAACACTGCTGTTATTTTAAATACCCTTAAATTCTTTTCTGTGCTTGGGTGTAATGTCTACTTGTATTTATAGCATGTATGTGTACTCTGGGGGAGGAAGCCCAGGTTAGGCAGTTGCAGAAGGTACTGGCGGGAGGAGGCTTACACAGGTCTGCATGTAGAGGACTTCATGGCGCAGTGAGGTACCTGCTGCATTGCCTTCACCAAAAAGCAGTAGTGGCCAGCACGTAGTCCAGTTGTCGCTGATCCAAGTCATTTATCCCATCAGACTATGCGTTTTGGCATCATGTCGCTCCTGCTGGTGCAGCTGATCCGGAGACCCGTTTTCCTTCTCACTGACGCGGTGAGGGCACGCTGCAAACCTGCCTCCCTGCCGCGCTGTGGTAGGGAGCCGGTCTGGCACCTGCGCGCCTCTCGGAACTGTTTAAAATCGTGGACCTCTGTAGCAGTCCTGCTCCCTTATCTGCTACGGAAAGGCTCGGGCGCTTTGTAGAGTCTATATGTTACTTTGTTACAATCAGTAATGAAGGTTCCTGAGTTTGTTCTCTTCCAGTTTCAGGAAGTGCTGACAGTGGCACCAGCAAAGAAACTTTTTGCTGTGAAAGGAGACCCGCAGGGCTCTTGTTAACACGCATGGGGAAGTCCCAAGTGGCTGCAGGTTGTGCTACGGTGCCTTGGGGAGACTAGGCTTAGGCTTTTCTTAATTAAAGTAATTGTGCCTATTATCTGCATGGGAAACTGTTTACTGTACCATTTTGTTCCATATAAAATTACTGAAAGCTTAAAAAACCAAGAGGGTTTGCAAACTAGATGCGCAACCTAAACAACTCTGAAGATCGCACATTGAAGTATGGTACAGCATCTTTTTATTTTTAAAAAGAGTATTATAAAGGCAGATGTTCCTGTGTCTTAAAAAAATGTGCATTCTTGCCTCACACTTAATTGAAAGGACTGTTTTCACTCAAAAAATGACTCATGTCTAAGTAAGACTATCTTACAAAAGCTAGTTTTTAACCTAAGTGCATAATCATATCAGTCTTTTTCAATAAAAGTTTTAAATCCAAGTGTAAAATGTCACGTGCTTTCTAAATAGCCATGAGACAAAAAAAAAATAAAAAAAAATAAAAATGGGAGGAAAACCAGTAATCCTGAAGTATTTTCTCCAGTTTAAACTGCAGGAGTTTGCAATGGGATGTTTACTTTTGAAACCTGATGCCTGTGTACAGCAGCTTAGAAATCTATGCACCTAAAATCCTTGTCAACACATCCTGTTGCAGGCCACGGTCTTAAAGATGCAATCCTCTCTAAAAGCCTTGAGAGGTGGAGAGAAGAGCAAAATCCCCCAAATAACATGAAATTCAAGTAGCTACATGTGCTTTTCAGTTCTTGGGAATCCTATGAATGCTCTGGTAGGGGAATGCACGCATAGTACTTCCTTGTTTCACAGCATGGTGTCATGTTAATTCCTTTGCAGGGTGGCTGAAGACTGCATAGAAAACAACTGCAGGGGGAAAAAAAATAAAACTGTTCCTTAGCCAGCCAAAATCACCCAATGGTCTGATGAAGTCACTGCATTAGTTTTTTCCTGTGTATGTTCAGTATGCATTCTTCACTCAACTTGTCCACAGAAGCAAGTTCTTTAAAGCTTTGTACTCCACGTATATTTAACTATTTACATTTATGTTGCAATATAAATGGGTATGTTTTTACAGAAGCTCACTTATTTTCCATACTGCTTCAGTAGTTTTATGTTTTCTATCTGGTATAATATCCTTTCTAACAAAGCCTGTGCAGGCAGCTGTGATTATCACAGGCTGAAGAATCCAGGTGGTGGTGGATGAGCCATGCCCCAACTTCCCCCTACCCCAGACTAGAAAGCGATACTGGGATATGCATTGATGCAGAGCTGAAGTCATCAGTGCCAGGCAGTGATCTGGCTAGTGATTTTATGTATTTTTTTTTCTTCAAAGCTCTTTCTGAAAACTGTTTACGAATCTTTACAAAGGTAATGTAATGCATCATATTTTTACAAGGTACACATAATTGTCAGTTATAGTATACATATATATGTACCTATTGCATATTATATTAATTCTATTTTTACCTGGCTTTTTCTTCATGCATACTTTACCCAACATGTGGATAATGAAAAGTTAACTGCAATTTCTCTGGCTTTCATAGAGCTAACTCTTATGGTTTTCCTGGACACATTCTATTGTTTAGGCTGCAGATTTTGTCCGGGATGATTTCAAGGACTTTATAGCTCTAACACTGCAAATGCTACAAATCTGTCTTTATGTTTCTTGACCTTGACAGGAGAGCTGTCTTCAGTCCAGCTGTTACTTTTGCAGTTCATGGATGTCTGGAAGTCCTGTGTGTGAACGCTGTGCTGTATAACCAGTCAGAAGAAAGTTGGTGCTTTGGGGAAGTACCGGCCAGGCTGTTAGTGCCCTACATGTTTTCTCTGTACCTAGGCAAAGGATTAGGTTTCAGGCATTGTTAAATGTGTCTTATGTCTTCTGTGCATCTGCTGCCCTTTTAGTAAGCGCTTGCACTCTATGCCAGTCGTATCTTGCCGGGGGGGGTGGGAATGGGGGGGTGGTGATGGTCATATTTTCTGCATTTGTGCAGCTGCATAGTGCTTGTATACATCTGTCTGATTCTTCATGGAAACTGTGGCCTTTCAGTTCATGCTGTGCAGATTTTCTCACATACAGTTTCTGTATAGGAAGTACTGGACAATAAGGTGAGAGGTCTTCTGTATGGTAAAGAACGTTCTTCTGCATAGTGTAGGTCACAGTTATGTTGTTCTAGATTCAGTGTAGTAATAATAGAACAGCATTAGGCCTGCTTGCTTTGGGAAATATCAAAGAGCTGGAGCATTCCCAGGGGATCACTGTCTCGTAGACTTCTTTAACACCTGAATATAAAATTTAATAAAAAATTTTAAAGGTTAAGTGTGTAATTTCAAGTGATTGTCAAAATATCCATAGTCTTTTTTGATGGAAGATGTGGAGAGAGCAAAACTCTATCCTAAACTGACTCAACAACTTTAAGTTGTCCCATTCTGGTAATTCAAGGTTACTAGGATTAAGAACTTTACCTTGTTCTGTTTGCAGTATAAAGCAAAATTATCATCTAGTTAAAAGTTATGGGCTAGTTCCTTGGCAGCCTAGTGACAGGGATCATGTGACTGGAGCAGGTAATGCAAATGTTCAGTCTCTATGGGCAGCACCTCTGAACGGTATGAATATCCCTGAAGCCGCAATTAAATCCCCAAACAGTGGAGCTAATGGCACACAGATTTCTGTCCACCAAATAGATTTTACTCCAGGAGGGTACGAGTCCGAAAGCATACTTTCAGGAAAGCATCATGTTTCTAGGAGGTTTATAATAGTAGACACTTAAAATGCTGCAAGGCCCATCTCTCAAAATAGTTTCCCCTTACCACCTCAGGAGGAGCTACAGCAAGCAAACCTTATGTGTTTCCAAATTCAGCCCAGAGAGATCACTGGTCCCCACCAGATGGTGAAGTTTGAATACAAGTTCAGAGATTTCCAGTGTCAGTGTTTACAATCTGACTGTCCAAAGGCAGGCTTGCTGTCCAAGAATTTTGCTCTTGTTTGTAGTTCTCTGCAGTGCTGATATTTGTTCTGTGTTTTATAAGGTGCTCACAGCTTTCAAGTATAAAAAAATGATTGTGCCTCCCTTCATTTTTGGAGGAAGAAGTTAATTTGCAAAATCAGTTGAGAAGAGCAAGATCAAATCTCATCTGAGCCACATTGCTGCAAGGAAAAGCTAGCATAGCGATTAGCTTTTTTGGATCACCAGGAGGTATACTCTCATTTCAAATAATTTTATTTGACAAAACTGTTTTTCATTAAATTTAAGCATAACACTGTAACACATGTTGTATTAGACTCCTGGAGACTTCTTCTAAATGAGCTTGGTACTTCTTGGAGAACCATTGCTTATGGAATGCCAGCTAATACACACAGCTTTGTGAAGTCCATTAGGTATGTCTCCATTTATCCTGGCAGACATGCAACCTCTCTACATGTTGTTCATCTATCCCCCCAGGCTCATCTTTGATGTTTTCTTGTTTGGGCTCTGAGTCACACTCTCTTACCTTTTTGCCTCTTCAGATATTGATTTGCCTCCATGTTTTTCTTAGTTTTGGTTTTCTTTTTGTTCGTTCTTCTTTGTTCTTCATGGAGATGATACCTGTGTTCGGTTGGTTGGTTGCTGGGGGCTTTTTTCATACTGATTGTCTTCTTACTGTTTGTTTTTTGTTGTTAGTTTTTTTTCTACCATACTAGTTGCCACCCTGTACTGTGTTCAGTCTAGGCAGAGCCCTGTTCTGATTGAGTGTCTGGGAAGCAGCAAATACTGTCTTTTCTAAATGAAGCATTTGGCCTGCAGTACCAATATATTGTGAAGCTTGTGTAGAAAAATGGAGGAAAGAAGGCAACAATAAGCAGGTTTTACTGGACAGAAGGGATGGAACCTGAGGGCCAAATAAAATGTCAGCCTCATTAGAATGAATACTCTTTTCCTGAATCTGCTTGGAAAATAGTCTATTCTGTAGTGTTGGAATCTGAGGTCAAAGAGCCCTAATGAAAAATAATTAGGCAGGTAATACTGGTCAAAGTTATTTCAAGCTCTCTGCAGTTTCATGCAGGCAACAGTGCTTTGGCTTATGCTTAATGTTTTTGAGGTTTTTGCCATTAAAATTCTCTATTTTATGTAAGGAGGGGAAAAAATGAACCAAGATGAAGGCTGCTTGCTCTCAGGAGAGGAAAAGAATTCCTCTTCTAATTTCTTATTATCCTTTGTTCCCATAGAAACACCTGCAGTATTTGATTTCTAACCTATGGCATTTAGATAACAAACTCTTCCAGAAATAGACTGGAGAAGATTTCTTATCCCATTTAACTTCAGTCTAGGGTAGTCAGGTTTCTACCCATAGACTTATTTTTGTTTTGTATGATACTAAGTGTTGATAATAATTGTCCATTTTTTTTCTCTCTGCATCTTTATGTTGACCACCAGATCAGCTGAAGTTCTTTCTAACTGGCCACGCTGAAATTCCTGTTGAGCCATAGACAGAATTTCCTTATTTTCCATGTTAATGCAGAATGTGTGTGGTGTGGATTTCACAAATGACTTGGCAAAATATTGCATAACCTTCTGCTTCAGCATGCTTCATAGAGTTTACTTAGTTTACTAAGTAATAGTAGACTCTGAACCATTCTGATTAATATACTATGGTAAAATTCTGGCTGCGCGAACAATTTTTGTGAAGCATCCATAAATACTTGATGTCGCATGGTGAGGTTGTTACTGCAAATTATCATTGCGCTGTTGTCACTAGAAACAATTCTGCAAACAATTTAAACATTCTTGTGTAAGAAAATATGACTTTATTTTCCTTTTCACCTAAAAAGCAACATGACTCAACTTTTTTTATCAGTACAGAGGCTTATATGTTAGCATACCACACCTAATTTAGATGTGACAAATTTTTAGGCCTAAATTATCCACTTTCTTTCCTTAAAGCTCAGTCAGATCACCATTTAGGTACCTCTTTCTCTGCAGTTTTTATTCTGTCTCTTTTTCAGCTTCTCTCTGATATTATTCCTTTTAATTCTCTGTTCTGTGCCTTTGCCACTTGCTGGGCTTCCTGTCCTTTGACTCTTTTCCAGACTCTGCTCCATTCCCCCTCTAGCATTTCTCTTTCTGCTCCTTCTGTTCTTTACCTGCACCTCAAGGCTATTTCTGTGTCCAGGTGTCCCACTCACATAACAGTGTTTATTTTTTTCTCTGTAGTTCTGAGCTGTGAGAAAATGAACTCAGACCACTGAGTCATGGTACTTCAGCAGTGCTTGTCATGCAGGTTAGCTTTCTTTGCAACTGCAGTAGCAATTTTCTATTAATTATATGTGAAACAGTGCAATGAGGGAGTTGAAGCTGACATTATCAACGCAGAGGCATATCAGAGCAGAAGTGTGGTGACAGATTTCAATATGGTAATTTTATTTCCTGAGCTTAAGGTAAAATGTTTGAATTGAAACTTAATACATGTTACGGTGAGGATGAATTGTAGGCCTGTGCTTGCCCTGATGCTTGCCATGTGAGATTGGCTGCTGAATGGTATCACCTCTGCTCAGGAGTTATGTTGAGAAGAGAAATACTGAGGAAAAGGGAGATAAATTTAGGATATGTGCATCATTTCAGTCCCAAGAGGGAGAAGAGTGAGAAGCAGCAAGACGGATGTGGCACAGATTCACAGATTTGTTTCTTTGTTTTGGGTTTTTTTTTTTGTTTTGTTGGGTTTTTTGTTTGGTTTGTTGGTTTGGGGTTTTTGGGGGGGGGGTTTTGGGGGGGTTTTTTTTTTTTGTTTTAAGGTTATGGTGTGTTGAAAGAAAATTTTTTAATCTGGAGTTGCTATGTGCTTTAAGCTATCATTTGTTAGAATGACAATTACGGCAGAGAAACTTTTTGTTCATTGTCAAAGATTTAAGTCTCTTACTCCAAATTATACAGAAATGTGTGTTTTATTTCAGCCCAAGACTCTTGAAACCTATGCCAGGCTAGCTTATTTTTCCTATGGGGACAGCATAGGGAAAAAAGGAATTCTAATACCGATAATAGTAATAAACAAGCTGCATTCTAATGCAGAAGGTAAAAAAGAAAACTTAAAATCTTAGAGGTTCAAAGCTGAGTAAAAGTCCTCAAATAAATTTTAACAAGAAAAAATTGCCATATTGTTACAGAATGTGGAGTAATATTTAGGGTATTTGGAAAATAACTTTGGCATCATTGCTGCCTGCCTGAAAATTCCCAGTTGTTTGCTTTGTAGGGCTTACCGTGAAGTCTGGTTAAATTTTGATGTGCTCTGATTGCATAACACTCTGGGCTAAGTAACTTGCAATTGATGTGGTGTTTCTCCTTCACTGTCATCAAACATATGTCATCTTTGCTTTATAGACTGCAGGGGAAAAACATGTTCTGGGGACACATTGTCAGCACTGGTATTTTTTGAACTGCATTTTTATAAACATCTGTAAGCCCATAAATAGTTTTTGAACCTCGGGTATGGCTTTGCGAATACTTCATTACATTCTTGGGTGCTAGCACTGTACAATCTAGAGATGTTTTATTATACTAAAAGGCATGGGAGGGTGCAGCTTTGAGCATTTAAGAATTAACAAATGCCAGAAGTTAGTTTGGCTGCATGTAAGCATTATCCTGGATACTTTAGTCATATGCTCATGCTGTGTTTTTCATTGAGTTGTTTCTTTTTATTTTCTTTGTGAAGTATTTTTGTTATGTCTCATATTTATTGCATATGACTCAAACCATGCTCCAAATGTAAAACATACAAGTATCTCTCAATAGATATATTTTTATGGCAATCATCACAACTTCTGCTAATGTCCAGATGGCAAATAATTATTCTCCATGGAAACGATGAGTTGAGATGATATTATTTCCTTGCTGATGTTATGTGTTCTTACTACTTCATAGATAAGGAGCTGAGGTTTGGCATGAAAGAGAAATACTCATTAGCTTAAGGTGCTGAATGTGAAATGCCAAGGTCATGACTTTTTCTATGTCTTTAGCACATTAATAGCGTTTCATATAATCAGAAAGGGCTTGAATTGACATTGACCGCAGCTATGACTGCCATAACTTTGATTAATCAGGTGTTGTAAACTAGATACTTGGACACTGACCCCCACTCACTGAATCTACTTCCTTAGCAGCACTGAAGGTGGAGGTGGGTATGCAATCGAGTACCTCAAATTACAATTCAAATTCTTTAATCCTGAGGCCAACATTTCTCTTCATGCAGTTTCAAACTGTGCTTCTGTACAGCTTCCTTCTGCACTGAGGCTGGGGAGAGGTCATGCAGACCTGATGTTAATAACAGAAATGTCTGTCCGAAGCGCACACTGGGGATAAAAATTGTGTGGTCTGGAATGAAAGCCCTTACTGTATTGCATAAGTGCAAAAGTGTTGGGCATATTTCACAAATGCAGCCTTAATCCTGGCACTGGATACTGTAAACTCAATGGCCTTCTGATACAGTTGTATTGTATGTCAACACCTAAATATTTTAAAAGACAATACAAAATCCAGAAATTTCATACTCTGATATTGAAAAAATGTTGTCTATATATGAAGGTTATCTAAGAGCTTCAGTTTTCTCCATTGTGTGGAGTCAGCGTGGTATCCGTGGCTCATTCCACAGCTGGTAGACCAATTAGAAAGGGAAGTGCATCTTTTGTTACAGAGCTCCCTAATAATCTGTTGAGGGTAGTTTAGTGGAAGAACATGTCCTCTACTGCCACAGACCTTTCTCCCGTGTCATTGTGGTAGTTCTTCCTTCTTTACGATGTGGTGGGACTGCTCTCCATGGGATCCCAGCATAGAGATTCTCTGCTCTTCTACAGTTGCAGTGACACCCTTGAGCTATAAAAGGGGCAAATGCAGGAAAAAACCAGTAATTTGCCACATCTGTTGCTGAGGGTAAAAAAATAATAGGCAGCCTATAAGTTCAGGTAATCTTATTTCTTTTACAATAATACCTCTCTCTTTAGATACACATATGTAGATATTGATAACATACATCTTCAGAATTGACTAATGCTTTTCTGTGGCTAGGATGTTCTAAAATAACCTGAAATATTTAAAGTTCTCTCTCTGAATGTCAGCGAAGCTGCTTTTAAATTTGTCAAAGCAGATGTCCCAAGTCAGAAATGGCGTTTTAAATGTTGAGGTACCTCTGTTTGTGTCTTTGTTGCTAGTGATTTTATGACATATTCACTGATGTGGTTAACACTTTTAAGCTGTTCTAGTGTTGACTAGCTATTATGTGAGCACAAATTCTATCTTTACAGTTTCAGTGTTATAAGTAAATCTAATTAAATTGTGAAAACGTTTTCATTCTACCTTGCTGACATAGTTTTTAGTTAAAGTCATAATATAAATGGTATAATTGCAATCAGTGAAGAGCAAAACCTCAAGAAATCTTCTCTTGTCCTGCTTTAAAAGCTGTGAATGAAGCAACTAATACTTTCCTCATGTGCCCTTGGAAATAGCACAGGCACTGCCTTGTTTTAGGTGCTTTGCCAGAGGGTCTGGCCCATGAGCCTAGGTTACAGGAATGCAGATTTTAAATCAGCAATGCCTGCTAAATGCTGCTGGAATGCTGTTGGTAGGAAGATGTCACAGCATGGTGTCCTACAATGCCTGTGGCTTTGTGGTGGTTTGTCACCTGCGCTTTGCTGTCCCAGGGCAAGGACAAGAATTGCATTTAATGCATGATCCCAGGATTATGAATTTAATAATCGCAGAATTATTAAGGGGCTGAATTCATCTCTGCCTGTTGGGCTTCAGTATACACCTTACTCTGACTTCAGCTGAAGGGAAACCATGAGTTAAATTTTCCATGCTTTAAAATAATTTCTTTCAACAACTTCAGACTCTTCCTACATGGAGATATACCAGTGGGTATATCATGGGCTTAATATACTCTGAAGCCAAAGACACAGAGTTGCAGAGCTTGGGGACCAGAACTAATGATGTTCTTCCAATCATCATTTATCACTTAAAAGTATAACTTAAATGTATCATTTAAATGTTTTCACATGTAATCACACTTATGATTGTGTGCTAAAAATACTGGTGCTTAGAACGTAAGGCAACCATTTGTATAAATAGAGGCATAGAAGGCAAGATGGTAGGTTTAGATACTCTATATGGCAGTTTTAAGGCACTAAGTATCTAATTTTGTGTCAAGGAAATGAGAGACTTACTGATTTCCACTGAAGGATATACAAAATGCTCATTTTCCCCCAAAAAAAATTCCTTTCAACATAAGAAGGTACATATCAGTTGATCTAGGAAAAATCAGGCTTGCAACCTTCAGTACTTATGCAAAGGGTCACTGCTGTGTTGAATTTCACACTTCGTGAATGTCTGGAGAAGTCCTTACTTACTTTTCATATTATGAAGTCTGACACACCACTAATATATCGTGTTAGCTGTCAGATGCTGAGCACTTTGGTGCAGTGTTAATCCTTCTGGGTTTAGTGTTGCTATTCTGCTGAGCAAGCTCAGACTGCAAGTGTGATAAAATTATCCAGAGGCAGGTGCTTTCGATAAATGGAGTCATGCAAGAGACATTGCAGATCTTCTGATCTTATATAAGAACACCAGTAGGAATTGATGTAATTGAAAATCTTTGAAAGAGTAAAATAGAATCCAGTGCTTCAGTTTGTCAGGAAATCAATTATAAGTAAAAGTGCATGCTTTCCATTTTCATTCTGCTCTTGCACCAGCATACTGCCTGGCTCAGGCAGAAGCTGGAATTTGCAGCTTGCAGTGATAGCTGTCCAGTTGATTTTAGAATAAATTTTTTAAAAATGCTTAAAATTCAAAGCCTGATTTGGTGTAATATTATAGTTTCGTCTGCCTTAATGGATTGATACTAGTTTTTACAAAACACATCTTTTTATTTCATAAGCTTTGGTAAATGGTCTGTGCAATTAACAGTAGCAGGGAATGAGTGAAAGCAAATTAGGTTTGTTCCAATTCCTGCTTATCTCATTAAGTGCATCCTAGTTTCACTCTTTTGCTTAATTAATCTCCTTTATACAAAGACAGTAAACATTTGAGATGAGAGTTTTGTTTTTTAAAGGCATGTGATATCTAGCACCTGGGATTTTGGTGTCCTGAATGATGTGGGAATAATCTTTTGTGCCCCATGCATATTTCTAAGATCCTAAATTTTTTTAGTCTGTTTTGGGAAATTTCAAAGTTTTGAGAGAGAGAGAGAAATCTCCACTACTTACTGAAAGCCCCCAGTAATACACAGGTCAGCAGCCTGTGCAGTGGGGACAAGGATCGAGCAGGGTCAAAAGTTTTCTCAGCACTGTTTGCAGTTTGTGAGCCTCACAGATGTATTGAGCTTAGAGCTGGATCTTGCTGAGAATGTTCAAGAAATCAGGTAGGTGGGAAACAGGAAGGCTGGGGTTTTTTTAATTTATCTTGCCCATGCTGGAAGTCTAACTTGTGGTTGCCAGTTGGCACTTACTTGCGGTTATGACTGGGTCTTGCTCCATAGGGCATCTGGCCTCTTGGAGTCTCTGGGACTCCTCCTGGGATAAAAGCAACTCAGCCTCCTCTGCAGCCCTGGAGGCAGGACACTTTTGGATGCATAGCAGCACAGTCTGCATGGAGCAGTTACGCACTGTAGGGAAAATGCATAAGGCCGAGAATTCTGAAACTGTCTGTTTTGTGTTTGTTTAGGCTTTTATATTTCTTGGGGTTAAAAAAGAGAAAGGAGGAACAATCATGACTTTTCCCCTCTTCTCTTTCCTTAGAAAGAAACACATTTTGTTTTCAGGGGCAATTGAAGGTAGAGAACAATGATCTAGGATAGGAAGTATGGTTTAGATACTGCATTTGCACAGAAAAATTGCAGTGTGAATGAACATAGGATGTTGTTTACTGAAACTTGCATTGTTCACTACTGTGAAGCTCCCACTTTTCCTTAGGGTACATTTTTTCTCTTTCAGAAACATCCTCAAGCCAGCACAGAGGTTATTACAGCCAAATAAATGGTCTACATCTTCATATTATAATCACTGAAGGCCTATGGATTTTATGGACTCTAAATTCTATATTGAGTCTAAAGGTTAAATTACTGGAAATTAACAATGCTTTGCTTAAAGTTTATGGAATGATCAACTAAGAAAAGGAAAAAAAAAAAAAGCTGTTTTACTTTAATAATAACATTATTTCAGGATCATTGTATAGAAAGAGCCCTGAATTAATAAACAGTTTAATTTGGCAATTAATTTTTAATGTGAGACATTCGTTTGCAGACATAAAAGGCTTCTTGGCTCTAGCTAGCTGATTTCCTGGAAGGAATTCCCATAGTTGTGTTACAGTTTGCAGGAGATTAACACAGGGCAATGCCTAGTTCAGGATTGAAGTGGGGAGTGTTTCTTGCCATGGTAAAATCTGTCAGCAGCCAAAGACTGCCTGATTTGTAACAGTGGAGTCTGAGGAGCTTTTATGAGGACTATAGTGTTTAGGAGTTGCAAACAATTAAAAGAGCTGATTCTACCACAACGTCAGACTGAGGAGAAAGGTCCGTCTCTAGATCTATTGATGCCAATTATGGGGAGGTGAGGCAGTCCTGAAATCTGTTGACAACCCATGGGTGAACCTACCTTAGAGTGAGCAAAACACCATTAAAACTAGGCAGGCTTAGTGCTAATTCTATCCTGTGTAAACCAGCATTCAACTTGTACAGAATCAGTTTGAACAGAATTTAAGCAGCATCATGAGGAGGCTCTTTGTTGTTATTGTTTGTTTGTTTGTTTTTTCCCCATGGTAGTTTTTCAACATTATCCAAAGCAAGGTTTGACTGTACCTCTCACTTTGTTTAGTGTTTTCATTTTTATACTGTCAGTTGTGAAAACATGTATGTAGGGGCCAACCTGACACTAAAAAATTGTGATGAATAGAATCAATTAAAAACCATTTTCTTTTCATAAGCAGCTCAAAGTATCTGGATACGAGCTATACATTTTCATGTCTCTGCTTACACAGTGAATAAACTAAAAAAGGGAGAAAAGTGAAAGACCATTTTGTAGTTCCAAAAAATATCACAGGTCCCACACCATGACCTTATCGCAGTCATAATAAGGTGGTATAAGAAATATAAAACATTGTCGTAGTGTCAAGACAAAGGGTCTTAACAAAGTGAATGTTCTTGATAATCTAGATTAAGTGAGGTTTAGTTCTGTAGCATGTCACAGAGCACTTCTGATAAAAAATTGCTTAATTTCAAGCTTCTCTGACTATAAGAAATAGTTTGGGAGGATAATATATAAATAAAATTTCCATGGATATGATGCTGGCTTGCAACTTTCAAAAAAACCCTAAAATATTGACATTTAGGCAAGGAATATGGGATGTGGTGAAAGAGCTTTCGAACCTCTTAATGAAACTCCTTGTGTCTAGATGTGTAGGATTTTGGAGAAAAATCCAGTATCCGCCAGGATATATCTAACAGTCAAGGAGACCCATCAGTGGGACCCAGCGCTGCGTACAGTAAGTAGTCTCTTGTTCAGGAATTCATCCCTAAGTGTGGCAATAACTTAATATGATTTGAATCAGTTTCAGTAGAGTTTGTAGTGTGTGTTCAGTTCTGAATAGGTGCAGTGCAAAGCAATCAGAATCCTTACTCTCCTTTTGAAACCCCAACCAAGAGCAGCTGCAGGGACACTGCACAGGCAGCCTACAGACTAAGGAAGAAAAGCACTGACTTGTGAAGGTCTGGCCCAGACAATTTATTCAGATTCTGTTAGCTAGAGATAACGCACATAGAGGCTGTGTCCGTTGCTGTGGGTCTCTAGACTTCGTGATAAACTCGGACAAAACTCCTTCGTTAATACCAGAGTTATATCAAACAGCATGGAAATGTGTCAGTAACAGGATAGTGACAAAACTATCCCAGTATGTCAGCAGATGCAGCAAAATCCTGACTTTTTTTTAAGCATGGGCTTCCTTGGGCTCCTTTAATAAAAAGCAACTGCTATCAGCCAGGTGCATTGCAGGTAGATTTCTCTAGATCAATTTCCCATTACAATGAGATTAATGCTTTGAACTGCAATGAATCATTGTGGTTTTTTCTTAATTATTTAACTGCTCTTTGATTTTAAATATTTATTCTAGAGAGAAACAGAAAATGAGGTAGTGGCCTGATCTCAACATAGTATAGCTGAGGGGTGGGGAGGTCCTTACTGTTTCTGCCAATATTTTGCACTGCAAAGTGAGTTAGAGAAATGCTCTGTCACACTGTCAAACCAATGACATCCAAGAACTTACTGAGCTTCTGATAAAAAGAAATTGAAGGTTACTTCTTCAAATCAGTGGGTTTATCTCTAATCCAGTGCAGTAAACTAAATGGACTGCGTATTCTGCAGCAACAGCAAAAGCTTCATAAGAGCTGCAGTGTAGTGTTTCATATACTGCTACAATAATACACATTTGAGAGAAACGTAAGGGAAAGCCATAGGATTTCCATGATGTCTTAAAACTAATGAGCTTTCAGGAGTATGAGCATTTGCTTTGACTTTCAAGTTTATGTCTGATTGGTCCTGACAAATTCACTCGAAGTCAGAGGCTGTTTATAGCCATTTGTTTCGATCTCCATCATTATGCTATTCTTACTGAGGAATATAGGAAGATAGTGAAGGCTCTGTCTTTATCATACTGTTGTATTATGAAAAATATGTTTAGCAAGGTGTCTTCTGTTGTCTTCTGTAGCTGCAGCTTGTTGCTAAAGTGTGAAGAGATTCCTGTCTGCCTAAGGAGAAATATTTAAAGTATTGGTCCAGATTTTCTCAAGTCTCATTCTTTGCTTGGCAGAGGGGTAAAACCAGTTGGAGCAACAGTTCCTGGTTCTTGTGTTGCTGCATCCTGATACCTGGCTTAGCAGGTGCCTCTGCTTTGTCAGCAGCAGCAAACTGCAGGTGAGGATTTCTGCCTTCTGCTGGAACCCATTGCCTCTGCTCAGTCTGTGCAGGGCATAGCTCTGGCTACTCTCCTGCCTTCTGAGTGTTCCGCTCCATTGCTGCTGATCTCCATTTGGCAGCTAGGACCAAGTTATGTCCTATTTATACTTTTCAGATGATGCAGAGGGGAAAGAACCGAGGCTGAGGATTTATGCTTTAGTTTGGTCAGGACCATTGCAAAGCCTGTCATTTCTGTTCCTTGACAGCACTGATGACAGGGATTTATTCCACAGGGGAGTGCTGCTACCCTAAGGGCTGATCCAAAACATTTCCTATTCATTCCCAAAGTCAATTAAAAATTAACATCATGGCTGTTATCAGCGCATGCACACAAAACAATAAAATCACTTGGAACGTGGTGCTATCTGACTTCCCTTTATATGCTTAAAAGGGTGAGCAAAACAAAGGAGCACATTTCCAGCCTCTAGTTGAGTATAACACACATGATAAGCTTATTTTTCAGTTTGGATAGGAGTTTGTGGCTATTGCATTTGTATTTCTGAAGCTTTGCTGATCAGCAAGGAAGCACCAGCAAAATTCTGAAACAAGGCTGCTCCCCTGGGAAATGGGTCCCCATGTCAAACATTGACAGGGCAGCAAGGAAAGGGAGTTAAGTGCAGTAAAATAAGGAGTAATTGACTCAGTTATACTTTAAATCTTTTTATTCACGTCTAGTAGTGTTAAAAACTGTTGTGAATCTCCAGGAAAAATGGTTTGTGATTTTGATACTACTTGGTTACTTTTGCTGGTTTTGATGTTTCAGTGTGTTGCTTTAGGGGCAAAGATGGTTGGAGACATTATGGTAGTACCTATGAAAGCATCCACAGTGTAAAGACCAGTCTTCTAAGCCAGCTCACAAAAGTGAGTGGATCTTTTTGCTGTTTGGTTGTGCATTGTAGCCTGGCCAAGGCTGGAGTTCACCTTCCTACTGGTAGGTGAGAAACAAGCTGGTAGTTTAAACACTGCTACAGTTATGTTTAGTACCTGGTTGGTCTAAACCAAGAACTTGAGGTGCCTAAATGTTAGCATGTATCTAGATTAGAGCCAATGAATTTGAGCATTGGTGCTTATACTGCAGTGTTTAATCTGTTGACAGCTTTGACATCACTGGAAATTGCTGACAGGAGGGAGACAGCAGTGAAGCAAATGCCCCATCTATATCCATCTGGATTGTTCAGCTGCTCAGAAATGCAAGGCAACTGGTTTGGATTCTGTAAGATAACAATCTTTTTTGCTTCATGGGGTATTTGTGCCTGTTTGTAAGCTCTGGGAGTAAGTTCTGCAAGCACTTGATAAAGCTTCAATTAAGTGTTCATCTTGCAGCCAAGCTCTAAATTACCTGTCTTTCCAGGTCACCAGCTATTTGCTGATTAAGCACTGCTCTCCATTTTGAAAGGATTGCTGTCATTGAAACAACTGCTGTATCTCCTGGTAGCTGACATAGCACCTTCTCCTGTCCCTATGCTCTGCTCAGCTCCAAGCAGGGAAACCACAGGAGCTGGTGGGGAGAGAAAGCAGGAAACATGCCTATCTGATACACTGCTGGGAGATGAGGATGCATCCTTCCACCTAGCTCACTTCCTGATTCCCTTATGCATGATGAGGTCCAAGGAATCACTTGCATTTTATAAAGCTAGTGCTTGGTGAATAAGTGTTGCAACGTGCATAAAAATTTCATACAGGCGTAAATTCAAAAAATCATTTTGGCTGACTGACAGGACTGCATCCAGCTGTATCCTATCCAGGATAGCAGCAGCTGTGCTGGGAAGACAAGACTCTTGAGATCACAAAGCGGGATTCATGAGAACGAATAGTGAAAAAAGGAGTCAGCGCCACTGGGAAACTGGCAATACACAGAGGGCCGTTCAGTGCAAATAGAATAAACCTGCTGACTAGACAGAAAATATTGTTTCCTTCCTCTAATCATGCTGATCTTCAGTAATCCTCTAAAACCCAGGGTCCTGATGGAAAACCTGAGATTATCAAGTCAGCACAGCAGATTAAGCAAATCTGTGAATGATTACAAAGTGGAGCAGAAAGTGCTGAATCAGGCCATTTCTTCAACTACTGCACTGCTTTGGCAATTGGTTGATCTTAATACTGTGAAGAAAAATGAAGCTTCCTCAGGGTACATATGATTAACACCATACAATGGTGATACTTAAAAAAATAAGGCCCTTTTTAACCCTTCAAGGTGATTAGTGTATTTCTCTGAAGGTCAAAGTCTATTTTCTCATGTGACATTGTCAGAACTTGAAAAATTACTAACGTTAAAGCGACCCAGTGCACATAGAAATGGTTTTGTAGTGTTGGTGCTTATGTCTCAGTGGGTCCTGCAGGTTGTCCGTGTAATGGATTTTGAATGAGACAAAACCTGCTTATTGATCCCAGTGACGTCAAGCAGCAGTTTTTAATGTCATCAGAATCAAGACGGGTAAAGGAGAATAAATAATAGGGAAGGGCTTACATGAGCTGTCCTGTATTTTCCTCATCTGGCAGGACTCCTTTTTTTCCTGCAGTCTTTACTCAGTGCTCAGGAGGAGAAAGCAGGTTTCTTTCTTCTTTTCTTCTCCTTATGCTTCTCCAAGATTTCTGAATAGTCCTGGGACTTTTTCTTCCTGCTACCTTGCACTGATCTGTGAACAGTATCCCTTCTGCTGCCACTCGTCCCTGGGTGAGAGATAGAGGAAACTCTTCCTATCTGAAAGCCCAGTCCTAAGGTGAAATGTGACCCCTTCCACCCCACCAGCTTTGCAGAAAGCCATAAAAAGGAGACAAGAGCTAATGCCTAGGATCTCAGAATGCGCATTTCCATGCGGGGAGTTATTTTGGGAAGAGCTGTTCTTCCTCAGTAGAAGAGCTCCCACAATGTGCGTTTATGAAGAGAAATGATCATCTGAAGTCTGTGGGGCTACTTTTATAAGTCTTCAGCTGTGAACATTTAGGCTGCATTGCCAATCAGTTTTTGTCTAGTAGCTGCCAGGCCTGTAGTCAATCTTGCATCAGGCATATTTTAGTTGATTTTTCTTGCCATTATGTTTCCTGTTACTTTCTTATTTGAACATCAAAACTGAATGTAATGCTGTGAACAGAATAAGGTATTCTGCTGCAAGGAACTTGTAGTCTAATTCAGGCACAGTGACGCACAGGCATACATAATATACAGGATAAGGATGCAAATGCAATGTAATAGAGGTGTCTGGGGAAAAATCAGTGCTGCAGGCTAATTTACTACTCCTGAAGAGCTACCAGGCTGCAGAACACAGAGAAAATATTGAACAATAAAAAAGATGTCTGTTCCCTTCTTTTTTTTTTTTTACTTCCCCTCCCCAATGTGTTAATACTTAGTTTGTCATCAAATAGAGGGGGAAATGTCCAAATAAAATGGAGAGAGAATAAGATAGGGATCTATCTCTGTTCCTGTTTTCTGAACTAAGAGCCCAGAAAAAAAAAAGTTTCTTTTCTTGAGTCTGCCTTGTGGAATAGGAACTTCACTGAAAAAAAAGGAGTGGATTGAACATGAATTATAAACCAGCATTGATGTAATTAGAGATGTGTTGACAACATACTGTGAGCTTTTCAGAAAATATTTAGTTTGTATTTATTGTTATATATACTTGTCAAACGGAGACATTTGTCATTGCTTTTCTTGCAGAGTAAAGCTGCAGACTCATGAGGCAATGATCATAAAAGGTAGATACCAGGGGTACACAAAGTCAGTGAAGCCAGATTTGAATCTGTTCTCAGTCTACATATCCAGTGGAGATCCAGGCAGTTCCACATGCAAGCAAAACATGGGAAGCACTGATCCTACTGAATTTGCTGTCAGTCTTTTACTTTGCATTTACACTCTTGTCTAAGCCTTGATTTTGTGCCATTTATGGTTCTTCAGGAATGGTATCAAATATTTCTTAGGCCCAGTGCATAGCCTTTCAGTACTAAAAGTGTTGATTGGTCTAATCCATGTTTCATTTAAATGGTCAGTGATGGCAGTGAAGTAATTGTCAAGCAGAACTTGTGCACCAAAGTAATTAATATCCATGGCAATTTTGTCACTGATACTGATTCCTCAGACTGCAGCCACGTCTAGCAGTGACTGGAAGGTCAGAAGCAGCAGAAGGAACACAGTCAAAATGTGCACAGACAGAGAATTTCTCTGCAAATTTGCAGGTGGTGGCTGCAAGTCCTGACACCAGCTCCAACTCTGACATGCAGTGTGATCTCAAACAAACCACCTAGCTTCCCAGCAAATACATCCAGGTAAAGGAAAATATGGACCTCAGGACAGTTTTTGAAGGGCAGTCACTTGAAATGCAAGTGGAGTTATGCACACACACACAGCATACAAACACATGTGTACCTGTGAATTAAACACAGAAGCACAAATTAATTTAGTTAATTCCAAAGAATTAACTAATTATTTCTAGTGAGATCAAACATACTGGTTTATTAGTGTTTTGATAATGAGACACACTGAGAGTTAAGAGCTGCTTTAATTGTGTTGGTGGGCTTGCAACTGACTCATGGTAGATAAGCAATTAGCATCACAGCCTTGAACTTTTTAACTTTTCAGAATATTTTTATTCTGTTAGATCTATACTTTGAAAATAATACATTTGAGAAAGTTGGGTGGACAGGTCTTTATAGTAGCTGTTTCTGGGCTGCCTGTAGTCTTCTAGTGTGACCAGAGTGTTATCATAGAGGCTGTGTGTATCTAGTAAGGTAAGATCAGTAAATTTCCCATCTCATGTTTTCTTTATGAGGATGTACCGGTTAAAGACTTTGAGACCTTGAGATCCTGTGAGGCTGAGCCATAGACCTCTTTAAGATAGATTAATGCCAGCAACATAAGCAGTGTATCTTTCTCTGGCATCGTTTCATGAGGTTGCAGTAATTCTGTGTTATCTTTTTAAAATGTACTTAACGTAGGTTATTAGAAACCCCACAAGGTATCTTAGCTCTTCATATTTACTTATATGCACTTGACAAATATCCTATGGTCAGTGAAGTACTCCCATCTTTCCTCAGGAGTGAGAGTTTTTATGGCACTCTGTCAACAAATGCCAGATGCCAGATACTGATGTGAAAGTATTCATTTTCTTTTGTACTTCCAGAGCAAGTGGCAGCATCACACCTTTGCATTTTTTCTCTCAATGCACTAGTAAGCGTTTTAGCACTGTGAAAACTGGGGATTGGAGAACATGTGCAAAAATCTTTATAAATACCTTTGAAAAGAGCAGAGTTGTCTTCCTTTTATTTGATTAAGCCAGCATTTTGAAAAGCAGAGCTCCCATATCTGTATCTTTGGTGGTAATGTAAATGGTGCAATTCTCATAAGAGCTGAGAACTTGTCCACAGACTTTATGCAAGACTGCGGTTGCCTCTGTACTGAGAGCATTTCAAACACCTAGTCTTGCAGTCTGAAAACACTGCTCTTGGCAAACTTATGCTCAAATAGTTTTTTAAGTGAGAACAAGACAATAAACAGCAAGCACAGACCCTTTAGCAGCCAAACAAATGTCCATCTGGCTGTTTGCATTGTGTGAGAGCAGCATGCTGTAATTTTGCAAGCAGGACATTTTTATTATTTAATTAGCCTCAGAAGCTAAATGATTCAGAGAAATAAACTGAGTCTATGAAAACCAAAAAAATATAGTAACAGCAGGCCCAGTGCCTAAGGGCCTTACTTGTAAATGTAAAGATAACTGGTTTTGTTACCAGCTGCGGGCTCTGGTAAATAATGGGCTTGGGCTTGCAATTCCCTATTTATGTGAATATTTTCTCTGTTTCTCTATTAGCCAAAATTACTCATGTGTTTATGAGTTTGCAAGACCAAGCCTGTTTGAAATCCGAACATGATGGGAAATCATAAGCATCCAAAACCTCACTGCCTGGCACTGTGGAGTTCTGGGTTTCTGCTTTCTGTTGTGGTCCCTCTTTTGATGTGAGCCTCAGTCTGCCCTACTAGGTGTGTGAAGGCAATACCTCTGTGAGGAGTTAATATGCTGGACTAGGTTACCCAAGGAATTATCAGTCTTGTAGGTTTTGAGGTAAGAGTCAGGTTCTAAGAAAGAAAAATTCAACTTATGGCTGTATATGGAAAATCCATCATGGTAGAGGCTAAATGGGGGTCTTAGAGGAAATAGTTAATTGTCTTCAAGGCAAATAGCATGGCCATTGTGAGGCTAGTAGGTTTACGTACCTACTGCCTAGTTTGCAACATGTGTGGAAAATGCAGTGTCAGTTCTTCTCCCAGATTAGGAATCCTTCTGGAAGTATTTTTTCATTTGCAACTTCAGTGTCAGTTTCAGGGATTGGTGTAACAGATCCATGTTTGAGCTGTTTGCTTATAGGAGTGAGCTTTGGATGTGCTGAGGTTACTCACCTAAGCAAGCTGTAAATTAAGAAGGAAAAAATAAAAAGGCAATTTGTTTTCTGTCTTAGGCTGTTCCTGCTGTGAGATGTTGCAGGCCTGGGCAAGTTGGAAAATGCCTGCTGCTGTTTTACCAAATATTAATGATGTACTTTCTCCTTGATCACCCGTACTCAAGAGAGGTGACCTGGTGCTTCAGACAAAAGCAGCAGTAGTAGGGGCAGCACGGGAAAGGGGATTTCCTTAACCCTCTGTAGCAAATGCTCTTAGGCTACTTTCCGAAAGTCTTGTGTCTTGTACATTAGCACCAAAATTATTTTCAGGTAATGACTGTGTGGCAGCTGCTGTCAGCAGTGGGCTGTGAGTTAGGTAGTGACTGGTTCTGCTGATGGAGGCTGTTGCAGGGCTATTCCCAGTTGCTCCCAGAGAGCACGGCAGGGCACTGAACATGGGGCTGGGCTTGGCAGCTGTTGCTCCTATTGACTGCAACCACAGATGGTAGGTGGTTTTTACCTTCTTCTGTGTTTTGACTTCTCTGTGAATTCATTCACTGTACTGCTCAAAAATGCCTTTTCAACCTCTGAGGTCTTACAGCAATTTGCTTTATCTGGCTGCTGTATCCAGGGAAAAAATACTAACAGAAAATTTGGATAAAGAAAGAAATGAGGTAAAAATTGCAGGCAAGCTACAAATAAGTACTAGAAATGCTTGAGCTATTGCTAATATTTGATATAATACATACCCAGCGCAGAAGGTCACAGGGCTGGAAAAGCATCTAAATAGCAATCATGGAGGTGCTTAAATGATGTTATTATGAGTAACTTAGCAGCAACTGCTGGAGGAGAGGGCTTTTTCTTAACAGTAGAAATTTTTAGATTTGGGTACTGCTTATATTATTTTCAGTACAGTATTTCTGAATCCCAAGCAACCCTACCATATGCTGTGAGTAGATCATATATTTGTTGGAGGATTGAGGAAAACTAGTGACAATTTGAATAAACTGGAAACAGAAATGTCTTTAAACACTTATTTAGAACATGAATATATTCATCTTTTTGGATGTAAGGGAGTGTCACCATAATTCAGCAGAGTTCCCTCTCACCACTACTCCATAGTAAAACAAATGCTGATGATATGAAGTGGGCTGAAATACAGCGAGAAGGCAGAGTATAATTAGCATGTTGTTGTTCTTCTCTAGCTCCAGCATCAGGGACTTACCTTCCTACTTCAACTTCTTTTGCCATCAGAGCTTCCTGAGTTGTAACACCATTTGGCAAGGCAGAATGATGCTTGCAGGGAAAGGCCACAAGTTATTAAGGGGAGAATCAGAAAAAGCTGGCATTGCTGATGTATCTCTATACCCTCTACCAGCTGCTCCTTTCATATCTTTTCTGATTATTAAAACTTGTATTGAAAATTCAGGAACTTCTGAAAATACTTCCTCTCTTTAAGAAGACCAGATTTCTTACTATTCCTTTGTGCAGACGTAACTGGTGAAAAATAACATCCTATCTCAGAAACTCCAATTTTCAAGTACATTATAAATCACCCTAATGAATAGTTTTATCTCTTTTTTGGAAGGAATGTGAATGTAGCTAAATGCTATATGCTTAGTCCATCACAACAGTAATCATATTGCTGGTAAACTTTATCTGTGTTATTCTTTTCTTGTCTGCCAAGTGCCATCATCTAATCTCATTCATGGTTTTTCTTCATTTACTATTTTAGTTTTACTCCCCCAACTCCCATACCAAGGAGTACTCCATGACATTCCAGCTTAAGGATCAACATAAGGCATATAAGGTTCATAATAAGCTGGTCATACTGCAGTCCATTATAATCTTTGACAACAGAGCTGAGTATTGCTGAAATCTTCTCCTCACCCTGTGAGAACATTTTCCATATTTTGTTCATGAATTGACGCAAAATAATTTGTTCTTCTGCAAGGTGTCCTAAGGAAATGCGGAAATACTTGGGAATATTTACAACTGATTCAATTTTTCATTGTGAATACCTGAATGAAACTTCTCTTGGTTTCTTTGCACAGTCCTGAAAACTTGTAATTATAGTATTCATTTTTTTCAGTTAAATGGGCTGTGTACTGCAGATTGCGTGTGTATCTTCCCAGAGGAACAAGAATTTATTCCCCCAATAGAGCTTTGCTGTAAATAGATATAAAGTTATATATAACATTGCAGAAGGCAAGCAGAATCTAATTTAATCAGTGAAAAGTAATATAAATAGGGAAGACCATTAGCTCTTTGGCAATATATTTGTATAATTTTAAGTTAATATGATGTAATGAGAATGAAAATGGCTTGGGAGGGAAGCTGTGCAAAACCAGGCACTTTCAGACCACAGAATTAAAAGGTCTGGTGAAAAAGATTAATGAAAAATATCTGAGCTAATCCAATATTTACTAGGAAAATTCAGGTCAAACTTGGGATTAGTGCTTTGTGTTCTCTACTGATAGCCTTGATATTTCTCTACTTACCTATCTCACTCTTGTATAGTTACTTAAGCCCCATATTTTTTATATTAAGAAAGAAACCTACGTGTCTCTTACAGCTGATACTTGTTCTGTTAGCACTGACAGAACAGTGCTAGCCTGGTGCTCTGAAATTTTGGTGAAAAAAGCTTCAGATCAGTAAATATCAGAGATAGCACTGAACAGCTGCTTCTCTGGGTAAAACTCATCTGTGCATCTGCGAGTAGCTGGGCTTTTTATTATCTGACATCTGAGCAGCAGCAGCAAAGTGAGAGAGAAGGAAAACAGTGCATTACAAAAATATCCTTCAGATTTTTTGCCAGATATTTTTACACCTCCGAAGTTTCTGCTAAAGTATTTATGTGCTATTATAGAAATATTGTTTTACTAATGTTAATAAGATCCTAGTAATTATTCTGTTGATCAGCTTTTGCAAGTCTTTGCTTCATAGCAAATCTTTGTTTTGCAACAAATGCTTTTGGCTGAGTGTTGTGGTCTTGCTGTTTTGACCAATAAAATATATCCATGTTTTGCTAAGATATAAAACCTTATAGAAATCACAATTAATTCCTAGGCAAAGCGAAAGTGATAAAGTTGTGCTGTGAGACAGAAAACAGGGACACAAAGCAAACACTTCAGTGTATTTGCCCCAAAATAAATAATGCCATCTGGAATTTTAGGATGCTTTAAATGATTTGCAAACTTAAATCAAATTCAGCACTTACAGCCTCATGAAACATGGAAAAATATTTGAGGTGATGTCAGTGCCTTGTCTCGACAGAACTAAGGTCCTTCAGCATTGCCTTATTCACTCCTGCATCAGAGTGGTGCTGTGTTCTCAAGTGGAACAAAGATAATCTCAAAACCCTCCCCAAATTCCCAAACCCAGGCGCTTGTATGAGAAGATTACATCAGAGAACAAATTGTGTATTCAGAGGAAACCATACATCTCTCTTTCCCAGTGCCTGCATTGCAAAATTCCAGTCTCAATATTCTGGTAAGACTGAAATGTAAAAATAAAGAAAATGTAGAGCAAATCACTGTTAAGTCAGGCTAAAGTGCCATGATAATAAAAGCTCTGAGTATATGCAGGTACAGCAGCAAATGAGCAAAACTCAACACATTAACCCCACCAGCCCTGTCTAAAAGCTGCTGCTTTTCTAGGTGTTTCAAACAAAGAAGCCTTCTAGTGAAGAGTCCTGAGTAGATAGGTGTTAAATTTTGAGCACCTAGGAGAGAGACATTTTCAAAGGCAGAAAGAACAGAAAGAGGAGAGGCTGGCTTAAAAAGTCTTATTTAGGGTAATGAGAGGGAGAGAGCAATACTGCCAAGGCAGCTTGCCTGCCTTACAGTGCAGGCAGAGGAGTTAAATGGATTTCAGTATGTTAAAGTAGAATTATGGTCCATCAAGGTGGCACAGGAGTGTTTTACTAGAGCGGAAAAAAGGAGGGGAAATAGCACCTTTATGGAGGAAGAAAAAAGGGACCCAGGAAATTACTGGCTAGTTAGTTTAGCAATAATCCCTGAAAAAAAAAAGGAAGACCCCCCCAAAAAATAACCCAACCAAACAATGGGAGAAGCTCCTAAGCAAGTAAGCTTTTGGTACATATTTAGAAGGTAACAAGGAGATGAGCAGCAGCCATCAGATTATGTCAAGAAGAAATTGTGTGAAAGCCATCTGATTTTCTCTTGTGACAGAGGAACACATTTTGTGAATATGGGAGGAATGGTGGCTTTTTCCTTGGCTTTGGGCATGGTTTTTGACAAAGCCTTTTATGATGCTCTCATTTGTTAGCTACTGACGTCTGATACTCATGAAACTCTTACAGGGTAGGTACAGCATTGTTCTGAAAAAAAAAGGTACAGGACAGATATTAAACCTGTTAACCTGAAAGGCTGTATAGTACAGGACATCTCTGGGAGGTCGCCTGGTGTTTGGTACTATACAATAATTTTTTTAGAAACTGGGATGATAGAATATGGTATACTCTGAGTACATTTATGCATGATACAAGCCTGTCGTATATACTGCAGATATGTTGAAGGGTAGAAGTCAAACTCAAAATGGCCATGGTAAACTGGAAAATGGTCTGGAAAAGAATGGGATGCTTTTCAGTTGGGATGACCACATTTAGGCAAAAAAAATCAGCCGCAACTGTGGAGGGCGAAGAATGAGAAGTGGCTGTTTTCAAGAAAAAGATCTGGGGGTGGGGGAATTACAGTGACCCAAAAACTGAGTGTAAGCCAGTAATGTTGTACTGCTGCAAAACTGGCAACATACTGGGATGTAGGAGGAGGATAGCTGTCTGGAAGATACCTGGAGGAATTCTCCTTCTGTTGCTGAAGAAAGATCTCAGCTGCAGTGTTTTGCCTAGTTTGGGGCAGTACCCTTCTAGGAGAAGGTGGAAAAGCTGTGGAAAGAAATCTTGGGAGAGGGCAGCAGGAGAAGTCAAGATCTGGGAAAGAAGGTGTACAAGAACACCGCTAAGAAGCTGTTGATGCTCAGTCTGGCAGAGAAAAGACTGAGAGGGTGTATGTTTGTCCTTTCGGTTATGTCACATCAAAGGTGTTGGCAGACAGGAAAGAAATAGTCTGTTCTTTCTCTCTACAGATACCAGATCAAGAAGAGACCTTAACCTGCAGCAAAGGAGCTTTGGACATTAAGGAAAACTTTCTAATTGTGAGGAGAGTGAGACAGTGGAGGAGACTGCCTGGGAATGAGGCAAGGGCCTGTGTAAGCTCTCCTGGAAGCTTTCCAGGGTGGGTTAAAGTGGTTTGTCCCCTGCATGACTTTGGTGTCCCAGTATAGAAGGTAGAGGACAAGCTGGGTGACTTTGCAAGCTCCTTTCTGCCCTGTTTCTCATGTTGCTGAGACAATTGCCCTGATGAAGTAGAGTTTGTACTTCCCTGCAGAACCAAGTTGCATGCTGAGCCCTGCAGTGAAACATCTCAATGCAAGCATCGCCCCACCTGGTGCGGTTGGGGGCATTACAGTACCAGGTTTTGGGCACCATTTTAATGTTGTTACCTGCTCCTATTAAGTGAGCAAGGTCTCAGAGGACCTTTTGTAGTGCTGCAGAGCAGCTTTACATCAGACCTTTTGAATCCAGACAAATTGAAAGACTCTGAGCTAGGTGTACTTTCGTGCCTATAGTTCTTGCAATGATTTGTGCCCATTATGATTAGGACTGTGCTAATGTTTCAGGTTCTTAAGGCTATGTGTGACTTCTTTTAGGATGCATGTCTCCAGGTAATACTTTAAAAAAGCCCCAGTTACTACTATGTAACCTCATTTCACATAATGAGGTTTATCTTTCTTTTGCTTTCTTAAGTTTCTCTTGCTACATCTGAGAACAGCCATGGGCTAAGAAATTGTGTCTTCCGAAAGTATTGCAGTGGAACACCTCAGTGAGAGCTTGGCTGCGCCTGCTGTTACTTGCACCTCATTGTTGAACCACTGCACAACAATCTGCTGCTATTTGAGCAAGTATCGCTTAGTGTTCTGAAAGGGCTTGTATGGTTCAAAGCGGTCATATTTTGACAGGCAATTTCAGAAAGTTCATCATCCAATAAAAGCTGGTCAGAGCATGTCGTCAGTAAAACTGAGTAGGTTTAAGGAAAATGTTAGTAATGCTTTAAACAAGAAGGGGGATAGATTCTGAGACTGTAAGGTGGTAAATGGCATAAAACCTAGTGCAATGAACTTGTGATGACATTTTAAATCTGTATTGAGAAAAAAAGATGAGCTTACTTGCCATTTCTTTCCTGCCTTCAAGTCTTGTATAGGCTCAGTATCTACTATTAACTCTGTCTTGCTATTGTGAATCTGAAGGAATGTTTTATAACATGCATAGAATTAGATAAGCAATGCACTGATGCTTTCAAGAACTGTACAGCAAAATCATGCTAGAGGCAATCCAGGTGGTAATTATGTAGTCAAAAATCACTCTAGTCAAATTAAAATGAATCTTCCTCTCTGTGACAACTGATGACTGAAGAAGGCTCCATTAGTTCATTGTTTCATAGCCTCCAGATAACAGTATTTTTCACAAGCAAATTTGAACTTTGTTGCAAAGGATTTGGGAATAGTCATTTTAAGTCTATTGCAGTAGAAACAATCGTGCTGGAGAAAAAGATGTGCTCAAGAAGGGAGGTTGTATAAAACAGGAACTTTTTTTCCCAGATGCTTTAGTGCATGAGTGGCTTTTATTATGTCATTTCAAATCCTACATATAATTTCAAATCTGTAAGTCAAAGACAACATTAAAAGACAGAAAAAGTTGGGGTGGTGGTGGAGGTGGTGTTTTGAGGGGAGATTTTTCTTTGGTTGGGCTTTTTTGTTTGGTTGGTTTCTTTTTTCTTCTTTTGGTAAAGACCACATCAGCCTGGACTACCACAGTCAAAAGCAAAGAAAAATAAGATGTCATGACGCTCATATTGTGAGATATGGTCATATGTTTGAGGGCTTTGCATGTTGTTTCCAGGTTCCTGTGAAAATATTTGGAGAGAATTTGGCAGCTCCACATGCATGACTAGTATTGCTGATGATGTGGTTGAGGGCTTTGCAGCCCATATTGCATTGGTATCACAGCTTTTCGTGTGGTAAAATAAGCACTGAGTGAAAACTGAAATGTAGTATGGACAGATAATATTTGTCATTGTGGTAGGACAGGAACCAGGTAACTATGACACTAACTGAGGCTTAGTTGGTTTGTATTGAAATTAGTATTCCTGAAATCACTTCATTTGCTGGCATTTTAAATTTTCATTTCATTCTCCTCTGATTAATGTGTAGATAGGTAATTCCCCTCAGTTTCTTCTAAAGAGGAAAGCTTTTTTACATTTTTATAATAAAAATAAGAAGTTTATGTGGCAGTATTGTTGCAAACACATTAAAAGTCAGTATACTTTGGGAGTTTGCTAAAACCAGAAGATTCAGAAGAGCAATCTCTTTTTCATTACTTCCTCACAAAGAAAAGGTGTTTTGAAAATAATGAAGAAGCTATTGTGCTCGGCCACAGAATGTAGTAGCTGATTCTTTGGTTGTTCCACTGCTAACTAGCTCATTGTTAGAAAAGCAGGAAACAGGATTAGGAAACAAATCACAGATAGTATGTTACCATCAAAATAAAAGCTACACTTAGACTGAAAGATTCACTTTGAAGTGAAAGATTCACCTAGGCTCTGGAGTATCACAGCCTGCTAATATTAGAATTGCTGTTGTGCTTTTAATGTGTGAATGAAGAGTCGATGTTTTGGAAATGTGGGATCTTCACGAGTTTTCGTGGTGGTGCTTCTAAATGCACTCTCTAGTTCTGTGGTTTTGGCAGACTGTGTGAAGTTTACCTACATTATCTGTGGCCCACAGTGGTGTTGCTTTCCACCTCGCAGCATACACTTCAGACCCATCTTGCACGTCTCCTAGCACCGCAGGGCAACAGTTGAGTTGAAGCATGATTTTATTCACTTGTCCATTTGCCTCCCTGACTTCTCTGTATTTATACTTTTTTATTAGCATATGTGAGCTCATTTACACATGGCATATTTTTCTGCCTTGAACTTACTTTTGTTGCAGTTGATTGTTCAACAGCCAGATGTTGAATGTACCTGTGTCATTAGAAATGGTGTGATTTGCCAAGCACCACACAAGTTAACAATCTCATATGTAGTCTTCATCTCTGATATCCTGTTTAGTTTTGTTTGGAGGTGTTGCTCTACCTTCCTTGTCATTATTTTTGCAACTTCTTTTGAAACAGGTTGCCCTGAGGGAATTGTGCCATATTGCTATATTTTACTGAAGCCTGGAAGATCTTCCTTCTTGCCGTACTGTTCCCTAGGGAAATCAGGAATGTTAATGTTGTTAGATTTAGAATATCATTATGACTGTATTTTGCAGAGATGGGAGAGATGACTGATGCTGTAGTAATACTTATGATGAATAATGGCTTGTTAAATATATATGTGGGGGGTTCCAAATGTATGTAAAAATACATGCACAGAAAGAAAGGAGGAAAAAATCCTTTTTCTGCACATTCAGTTTGGTGTGGTTTTCCAATTAATTTCCTATGGGTCGGACAAAGACTTCTGGTAGATGATTTTTAATCTCTAGCCTTTTTGTTTTGATTTGTTTTGTTTTTCAGCTGGGTCTGTATTGATTTCATTTAAAGAAATGTCAGTAGTGCATTTTCTCTGGAAGCCAGATACGTAAACCTCTCCAGTCGTTTTGAAGATAACTCCTAAATCAAATGCATTGTGGCTGGAGTTCTCTGGAGCACCACAGTCAGAGAAAATTGTAATACTGTACTAGCTTAGATGTTTCTAATTCAAGCAATGACTGTGAAACATTTTAGTTGGTTGTAAGAGACTGAGATGATTTCTGACTGCAATGTCAGAGACTGCTAGGGCATTTTGCTGAAAAATAAGGGAGGTGCAGTCTCAGCCCCTGGGAATGAACTGAACAGAGAAGGCAGAGATACGGGAGGGTGAACGTGGCATGGAAGCCATGAATGAAAACTGCTGAAATTTGTCTGATGCCTCATCAATTCAAGATTGCTTTACTAGGAAAGAGAGATGGTTTGCAGTGAAAAGGCAAACCAAAAATACACATTTCCAGTGTAATTTCGGGCAGAGCAGAAAGTGCATGGCAGGGGGAGATTAGTCATAACTGGATGGCAGAGGCTGTTATGCGCACATGGGGAAGCAGGAAAGAAAGCAGATACTGCAGTCTCTGTGTAGGGTGAACACAGCAACATTTACATACAATAAAGAATTATTTAGATAAGACAAAACTAAAAAAGACTACAAATCTCTAATAGGACCCAACAGAATGAAGTTAATGGGCAGTATAATGGTAGATGGAATTCAAAAGTAGGTAGATCCCAAATTATGTATATGTAACATGAAATAGTTTGAATTATTTGCAGTAAGTCAACTATGATGTTGTGTTACGATGTGCTAAGTCAACTATAATTAGTGCTTTGAAAATACTACAGAGCAAGTTTATTTTTCTTGGGTTTTAATTTCTTTTGCTTTTTAAAATAATAGTTTTCTTTATCATGAGGATACCAGAGGAACCTTGGCTTTAAAATCCCAAGTAGAATTTGATGTTTAAATAAGGAGTCTGCAGTAAATTGCAGAAATCTTGCATCCTAGAATAGCTGATGCATTAGGCAGTCCAAATGCAAGCTGGTATAAATATGCAAAAACCTGCAGGCCTAAAGTATTTGTTAAATTTACATTTATATCTTTCAACCCGTGTAAGCTATCAGCTAGTAACCAGAATGACAGTGTTGGCCCTGGAGTGCTACAGTCCTGCAGCTGAAATCTGCAAGGTTGTATTATATTAATCCTTTTGTGTACACGTTTGTCTGTGGTTGTGGAGAAGGTATTCTGGTGAAGAAATTCATTTACTGACTCTAGTCACCAGCAACACACTGCAAAGAAAATAACGGTGGTCTCTGATCTTCTCTGCAGCCTGAGGTATAAATATATTTCATATGGATTTGCTATGTAAGGACAGTGCTGCCAGCATGGGCTGCACAGGCTGCAGAACAAACTTTTATCCTGTCTTATGCCAGTCCCAGCAGTGCTATTTCCCAGCTGCTAGAGGAGAAGCAGGGGCTTGATTTTATGAAATACTATACCTAAATACTGTTTGGCATACTGGAATATTTGTGAATGACATACAGTTTGCCACCTGCTGGAACAATTTTTCTGAATTCTAATTTTGAAATGTAATTAATAGATAATTTTAGTGGGTGCAATTATATTAAGATGTTTTCATTTTCTTTGGGAGTAAATTGTTTTTATTATGTTTTACTACCTTCATGGTGTTGGCATTTAGGTGTTGTTCATACCTGAATGTAAGACTTAAACAGTGGATTAAATCCACAGCAGTGCCACTTTCATAATGATATCTTCATTTACAGCACAGTCTAAAAACCTTCCTATAATTATATGATGTCCTGTAAATAAGCCATCTCCAGAAGGCTTTAGAGAATTAAATAAGGTGATACACAGTACAGAAAATAGTGCTGCAGAGACACTGTATTTCACTGGAACAAACAAAACCGGATTAATTAACAGATCAAAGATGGAGGAAATGGAGGAAAGTGCATTATAATGGAACTGAAAGATGGAGAATGAGTGAAATGGGGGACTTTTTTGCAAAGAAGGGGAATTTCTGAGTGACAGCTGAGACTGGGGGGGGGGGGGAAGGGTGGCAGGCTCCCAAGACAGGGAGCTGTGGAGGAAGCCTAAGTAGCCTCAGAGGTGATGCAGCATGGGCTAAAACTGACCAAAGCCAGGGTCTAAGTGCCAGGAGGGCAGGGCTGGCTCCTGGCAGAGGTACCCCTGGCAGCTGTAGGAGGGAGCAGCCAGCCTTGCTTTTTTGTGCTAGTGCCAGAGTCCTGGCAAGACAGCCTGTGGGCAAGATGAGAGGACGTGAAGCAGCAGCATTAGAGGAAGAGATGTCTTCTCAGAAATGAGGTGGTTGTTGCACCACCCTTTGTCCCCTAGGCCACAGCAGAGTGACAAACCTGGGCTCTCCCTGTTTCAGGACTGGTTTGACTGTCCCCTGGCTCAGCCCAAGGTCACATGAGGGGTGGTATCAGCCCGGAGCCAGGGCTGCACAGCCCTGTCTGCAGCTCATTGCAATGCCTTTGCTACGTGTGGTGGCTTGTTTCATATCAGTAGTGGTCAGTGAGCCTCCCAGAATGACACTACTAACTTCACTTTTTAAACAGCATTACTCAGGTCTGGGCTGGCTAAAAAGAGGTAGCATCATTAACAGCAGGAGCAGAGCCTATTCTGGGAAACACGGCTACTTCCTACAGTGATCATTTGCCCATGGTTTACTACTTTCTTTTTATCTTGTAAAAACCACAGGTCAACATTATTATACCGTCAGCATGATGTAGGTCAGTATGAAATAGTAAGTGTCTGCGTTCAAAGCAAAACTGTGTGTCAGTGGTGCTGCATGATCTATTACAATGTGACATTGCTTATGGCATAGCACTGCTGAGGAAAATGACTCTTCAGGACTGAAAAATGTTTAATGAGCTCTCAGAGAAGTGAAATTTCTTAACAAAACATATATAATTGCCAGGGATTTAGCTTTTGTTCAAGGTTACTCACTATTTGTGGGAAGGAATTCTCCCACTCTCAGCTTAGAAGGTGAGTGACTTGCAGAGGGAGATGTGTGAGACATTATCAGATACTCTCTTTCATCCTTGTCACTCTTCTTGTTATTTCCTAAGTAGTTTTACAGTAAGTTTTCTGTTTCTTGTGATTCTAGGTAAACCCGGTGACTAGACTCTACCTCTGTTTTCAACTTTGCTACAGTGCTGTGTAGTGCTAATAATACTGTTAATAATTAATATGAGAAAGTTTATTCTTAATCTCTGTCTGACATTATATGCTGTTGCAAGTTGTTGTATTTAGTATTGCTGTTTCTGTTCTGTGGCTGTCTGACAACCGCTCTTGGACTGGTGGTACATCTGGCCTTTGCTTTTTGTTGTAACAGTCCATCTGCCCAGCTGGTGCTCTCCTGTCTGTTCCTGTGCCATGTACTTCACAGCTCAGCATACCACCCTGCCTGCCACCAGCCTTACTTAGGCTGGTGGTAGGCTGCTGTGCAGTTCCTGGGAGTTTGCAGTGGAGTCATCCAGCTTTGAAAGATGTTGATTCCTTCCTACTTGCCTTACCACTAAGCTCTTTTTATTGCTGAATATGGGTAAAGATGATGCGTGTATAAATTTCTGGGGTTGAACTGCTTTATTCTAGTGTTACGTATTTTGGCTTGTCTTTTAAGGTAGTATGTTGGATAGTACACCACCTGCTTCTGTTTACATGTGATAATGCTAATGCCTTTGCATATCCCAAGGCTCAGAATTTGGAGGAGTCATGTGCTGTGATTACATGCTTCCTGCCACTGAAAGTGAACAGACCCTTTCCATTTTCTCTGAGATTGATGATCCTTCTTTTTGCTCTGTTCCTCAGCTTGCACCATATGACTCAGGCATACATTATGCCCGGATCTGGTAACTTGACATACTACTTTGCTTTTCTCTGTCCTTTCATGTGAAAGTGGCATTCATCTCAACACGTCATTCCTTAATTCTGCTGGGGCAGTATGGAAATCCCCTCCAACAAAAGCCAGCCTTGAGGGGGCCTCATCTCTTAGCCGGCAGGAGGAGGTGCAGTAGGTACATTTTGCCTCTTGCAGTCTGCCTAGTCATGCAGTAGAAATAATTTTTGAGTGCACATAATAACTCTTCATTTTCACTATTTGCCTAGGCTGCCTCCAGCTTTCTGCAAGGCATGGGAAGTTATTGACAGAGGCTGAAGTCTTTATCTTCTGCTCCAAAGAACTATTGGTGTGGCAATGTAGAAAGTACATGCTATTTGGTATTTCTACTAGCAACAGTGAGCAAGGTGTTTTCAGTCTTTTTATAACGCCTTCTGTATTGTCAGAACCCCTATCATGTATGCTGAGCTACTGGCACTGTGCTAAGGCTGCTGTGGTTGACCTCTCAAAGTGCTGCAGTTCTGGCTAGTTATGGGGTCTCATAGTGTTAATCATAAAGTAATATGCCAGGATTACTGCTTTGCATATTTCTTTGCTTACGCAGACATGTGTCTGGTCCCAGGTCTTGGACCATCCCCACTGTTCACTGGTATGTGTTAGCTACCTTGAGCACCCTCAGGGTTTGCTAAGCTATGTGAAGGATATGGAGGTATAACTTGATATTTACTTGGGTCCTTTTGTCTCTGTGGTCAGAGCATTTCCTGGATGGCTCAGCTCAGGAGTCATTCAGATGTCCTCAGATATTTGATGTTTGATGGGACAGACAGCCCCCACCCTCCTCGGTGTTCTGCTCCAAGTACTTGTTAAGAATTGGATGTAGCTTAATATCATGTTCCTGGGTTGTCTTTACTTCAGCTCCATTTCTCCTACAAGAATGTCCCTGCTGAAGCTTTGACACTTGATTCAGTTTAGACTTTACCTCTAGACCCTGGCTGGTGCTTGCAGCAGATCAACAGTACTTATGATCTCTCCGACTGAGGAACCTCATCACCTTCTTCATTATGATGGGACTTCTTAATGCCACAGGAAGCAGTAATTTTGTTGTAGGGTAAATGGGTTTATCTGTCCTTGACAGGTACTAAATAGAAATTACTCCTCCTAAGTAGGACTTTATATTCAGTGCTTTGGGCCATGGTTTTAGGCCCATAAAGACTCTGCCAGAGGGCTTCCTCCCTGAAACTAGGCTGCTGACCATTTCAGTAGGAGCAATTGCATTACAGTCAGTGAGTTAGTTTTTCAATGACTCCAGTGTCATTAACACGGTCAAAAAATCTCAGGAAGCTTGGGGCTGGATAGAGTAAACCCAGAAGACTTACTACTTGAGCTTTAAGCTTCCAGCGCGGGGGGCACTGTGTTGCCTTTGTTTCCCAAAACTGCTCTCAGACCTCAGCTTACCCTGCATTTCTGCATGCAATGTGGAGGATGTTCCTCTTATCTACTTCCACAGACTCTGAATGTGGCAATGTCTGCTCTTTCACATGTATCCTAGGGGGCCATACATTTGTGTGGTAGTCACGGATTGCTTCTATGGCATATTAATGGCACTTGGCCACAATCCTTCAGTCTAATGGTGCCACTTAGCAGTGCTGCAGGAAATAACATTGCAGTGTCTCACCCATCCACCTGGAACCGAATTGGTCATATTGATCTAATAGCAAAGTTGCAAATTTAGCAGCTGAATTGTTAGCAGCTTGTTCTGATAGTGCAGAATATGAGACACTTGCTACATTCACACAGTGGCTCTCATCTGGAAATGGTGGGGTAGGCACAACTATGGTCTGGATTGGAAAGGGAGAGATAAAGCAGTAACACTGGCCAGTGCTAATGGGAAAGGCACTGGGAAAAGGGAAGAAGCTGTATTTTAGTTCTCCCTTTCATTTTTGGGATTTGTTAGTTAAAGACTGATTTCTTTGTTCTGTGCTGCTAGCTACTTGTTTTAATTCAGTGCCAGGATGGCTCAGCTGGCCTTCCTATCTGGAAGCATTTCTTTATGTTTAGATCTGTGTCTCTGCAGTGCCTTCTTGTAAGCTGGAAGCATCCATTTAAGTTTTGTCTCTAGTTAAATAATTACTTTATGTTTCCAAGATTGCCTATAGCATGGAATTTCCAGGATTATAATAAAAGTATCTGTTCCCCATACTGACTTTTTCCCTCTCTCAAGAGGAGGGTAAAACAAGTCAGTATCTTTATTCCGATTCTGTGCAAGATCCTAGGCAGAGTTTGACCTTTGTATTTGGAAGCAGCGGGCAAGGGCTGAACGGTTTTTAGACCACTGAAAATGGCTGTAGGGGAGTATTAGCAATACACAGTGTTCCTTGCCAGCTCACCTCAGTTTCATCCAGTGACATACAGAGTCTGGACTTTTGTATCTTTAAATGAAGATAAATCAAGAACACAGAAGTTGGTCTTTGGCAGTGAGTAGCAGAGATGAGGAGTGGCTGGAGTCCTTTATCTCCTTTTTGGCATTTTTTTTCTCAGTTCCACAAGTTTTGAGCCCAGCAGGGGTACTCTGTGTGCCTGGAGTTTAAAAGCATACAATGGTTGCTGCATGGAGTTGCTGATCTCTCCGACAAGTGATTCTGGGGCTTCCTGGGACAAATAGAATCTTAATCAAGAAGAAAACAGAGCAATGTGCTATTTCAGACAAATAGTCTCTGAGAAAGTGCCACCTCTTGCAGTTTGAAGGAGTTAATATTTCAAATTCCTACGTGGTTTTCACAGGTCTCAACTTTTTTGTTTCTGGAGCTTTGCAGGATTTAGAAGTCTTGCACTTGTTAAATCTGTAGTTTTGCTTCTGTTGTGTGAACAGGCACTCCTGAAGTGACCTTGTGATCTTCTTTGTGGACTTTTTTTGTTTGTTTTTCTTTTCACTGAGCTGAAATTTGTGTACATGGTTTCAAGGCTAGGAGCAAAATCTCTTTGCCCAAAACCACAGCAGGAAGATAACACTAGAGATGGGCTTGCTGTTTTTTCTTAGCTGTCTTTAATAATCTTGAAGACTTCTGGGCTTATTTCCAAAAAAGTAGAGGAACACTGGAAACTGTCAACTGCTACAGAGATTTAGGAATTCCTAAGTTTGGGTTTCTGGAGCGTGGTTTATTTCCATAGTTCTTAAAAAGACTTACTCAAGACTGTCTATGAGGAGTAGTTACAATTTCATCTATTTACTTTCTCTATAAAAATTAGTGTGTAAAAGAATTAATGACAATGTTGAAATGCTTGGATTGGTTCAGCTCTTTGCACTTTGAACACCAGTTATCTCCTTGCTCAGCAAATAGGTTTTTCATTGTTTAAACTCTGTGTGTTGCAAAATACAATTCTCTGGGACTTCTTGTATATTGAAACCAAACTGGTCTTTCTTTAGTGAGCAGGGAGTTGCTGATAGGTGTGATCCTTCCCTGTAAAGTGGAGATAAAAAGGCATGGGGACTAGTAATTTAGGAGCAGTATTTCTGTTCTTGGGGCTGAGGAAAGGTATGATGACTATTCCCTACCCAGCTTTCATTGTGTTAATACCTGTAGCTCTGATGCCATCCAGATAACAGTTTTTCCTCTAGGAGTCCTAATGGCAGAGCAGTAGTAGTGATTATTTGTGTGTTCTGCCATTTTTAGAAAGGTGATTTCTTTCATTGTCATCATGACCTTGTCTGTTTAAAATAATTTCATTTAACTTGAAACATCTTACAGTTACCATGACTGATGTGGTAGCAGATAAAGTGAACAGTCTTTCTTGGGTAGCAATTCAAGGTAAAATGGGTGACACCAGACACTGCTCCACACGACTTTCAGCGTGTTTTTCCTTCTCTCCTTTTAAACCATAGAGATTGAAGGTCAAGTAGGTCTCTGAAACAAGTTTGGTTGATTGTATTAAAATCAACTCTGTCTATGTCAGACATTTTAATTGTGCTTGTATAGAAACTTCTGTCTAGAGAGATAAAATATTAAACAGATAATGAATAATGCAGCTGTCTCACAATACTGCGAGCTTTATGTGAATGAGGAAGTCATAAATTGCCTGAGTATTGAACTGGCACAACACTTGCTATTATTTCTGCAGTGACAGCTTATACAGTGACAAGTTGCATGATGTAATGTTGAACGTTGTATGTTTATTAGAGAAGAAATGGTACTTTTCCATTTCTCACTACAAGAACAGAGCTGCACATTTGTTTGCTCTCTGGCAGCTAACACAGTTGTGTAGAAAGCCAAGATTTAACATAGTTCTGCACAGCATTGTACAGAGAAGTCAATATATGGGAGCCATCCATGAGAAATCACATCTTGAACCTTGGAAAGAAAACTGAAGATGCCTTAGGTAATGAGCTGTTCATTAGTGACCTTTGGCTTCTAGACTCTTTCTTTGGAGAGGTGGTTCTGTCTCTTGCCATGCAATGATACTGTCTCAGCTGACTCTACTCTGCTGTTTTTCTGCTGAGCTCCAGCTACCACTACCATTCCCTCCTTGACTTTCCCCCACTTTCACTAGTATAACCTAGCCTGCTGGCTGACTGCTGGAAGATGTTGCTTTTGTCCCTAAATTCTTTCTTCCATGGATGTATTTTTCTTTCATGTTTAGGTAAAGATATATTTTTTTCTGAAATTGTCTCTGTTGCTGACGTTTCAGTTTCACACCAGCTGATTTCTGCACTCTTCAAGATTAAGATGGAATTTTCATTCCTGTTTGCCTTGCTGAGGACTAGGCTTTAGTATGGAGCATTTCGTCTTTAAAGAAAAAACTTTAAAAGGGGAGAATTTCACTTTTAAAATTAATCACCATGGCAACCTCTACAGTGAATTTCCAAACATAGGAAGTTGCCTTTAAGAAGCATGCTTGTCTAAGAGAAAGGTGAGTTTTTACAGCTTCTAAAATTGTTCCCAAAGAATATAAGATTTTGCAAGAATCAATTAGAGGGACTTTTATATGCAGAAAGGAAAAGTTATATGATCTTGATTATTTGGGTTTTTTTTTGAGGATGCTGCATGCTAACTAATCTCATAACGCTGGCTTAAAATAGATTTGGAGAACCTAGATAGAGCTTGGCAGTAATACTTGTGATATCCATAGATATCATCTAGGTGAATTTATGGTTAGCAATTTGATAATGTTTCTTTCATATTTAAAATATTATTTTTCCTTTTCCTGGTTCTGGGCTACCTTTTCACACATATTCAGAATCTTATTGGAAAATACTGGGGATTTTTTAAATAAAGAAAGTGAGGTGACAGAATGGGGGGGAAGAGAAAACAAGTTGCTGATGCATTAAAAGAAGAAAATCCCTTACACATTACAGTTCAGTGAAATGTAACTTTAGCACTCATCTCCGTGTTCATTAGATTGTTTTCAGTACTCAGCTGGATTATTATATATCCTGTTATCTGTGTGTATTAGGGCCAAGGAACATGGAATTTTGTTTTCCCACTGGAAATTCCCCATTAAAAATATTGTACATCAGATAAAATCCCAGTATTTTCCCTGAAATGGGAACTCTGGTCTTTCATTTTGAAATTGCCAAAATAAAAGCGTATTAGAATGAAACTTTCCATGTCCAGAGGAGGTGGGAGACTGGGGGAAGGCTCTCTATAGAAAGCCTCAGCCTCAGTGCAGGTTTTGGAGGGTGGTGGGGAGGCTGATGAACTGGCAAGAGACAGCTGCCTTTAATCAAAGCACAGAAATACCACAGAAAACCTGCTAAAAAAATCCAGTTGGCTCCACTGAGGTTGAATATAATGGTTCTAAAGTTTATCAGGGTGTGGAGGAGTGTTCCCCCACTGCACACAGTGGGCCAAAAGCACAGGTCAGTAGCGGACTTTCCTTTTCTCCTTCCATGCCATCTGTGATTGTAATTGCAAGGTCTTGAGCTGTCTACGGGTGGCTGGCTGTGCCACACTGCTGACATGTGGAGCCACATGGTGGGCTTCCACTGGGAGCTTACTGCCTGGCGTTATTTAGCTGTATGGCCACAGTTTATCTGTATTTCACTGATCTTGTCCCCACATTGGAGAAAGCAAGCTAGTTCTGCTGGAATTAGGGCTGGATGATGCATGTCAGCACTCCAGAGGTATTTGTGCAGTGCATATCTGGAAGAAACAGATTATAAAGCACCTTTAAGCAGAGGAAACTTTTGGAAAGACTTTTTAAAATTTATTTTGTTAATCTAACAAGTCATTTAAAGGTGACAGCCTTAAGTTCAATACCTCAGTAAGTCAATTAAAGGTGCAGTTAAAAATACGCTCAATTAGTGAATTATTCATGTTATGTAACATCTTCAGAGAAGTTTAACTTTTAGAGCAAAGTTAGCAGTCAAGATAGTAACAGTTATCTGAAGTGTGTGTTCTTTTGAGATGGCTCTGCTATCACGCAGTGATATTTTTATTTCATGTGAAATGTGGATAAGTCAAAGATTGCCTTTTGTGCTTTTGTAATGGAGGATACGATCAGTGAGATGTGAAGGGTTGTTTTTTTGTCATGCATACAGGATCCTGTCAGGAACTTGATTTTAAATTCCAAAGCTGGCTGAAAGCTTGACAAGTTATTTGGTCAGCTAACAGCTCAGCGGGCGGTACCTTTACAAAATACTACTGAGGCATGGGATAGTGTCTGCAAGAAAACTGATCGCAGGACATGCCAAGTGATCGCAAGTTGAAGGATCTTTCAAAAGAGAAGAGACTGTTGTGAATTACCATGAGTTTCTAAAAAACTGGGTGCAGGTTGTCAGATATTTTCCTCCCCCAACTCTTCTGATGGATGTGATTATAGCTAGGTCAAAATGTTTCTCATACTATCCATTAGCACATAGCAAAACATTGTCGTTTTACTGAGAAAGTTGGGTTTGGGTTTTGCAGCTGTCAAAGGTGCCTCTTTGTTGACATGTTTTTACAGACAACATACATTTGTTTCTTTTAGAAAGGGTAAACAGTTTTAAAATTAAGGAGAAGAGCTGTGGCACAGTGCAGTAAGAGAGGGAGAAAAGAACTTTGTTTCATACTTTTACTGTCTCTTGCACATGTATAAATCAGAAAGAAAGCAGTCAGGGATCTATCACTATGTGTGAATTAAGTACTTACATAGTCTTTGTATTCGCTGAATGTGAATTTAATGTCAGGGAGAATAATCACTGAATTCTAAATTATGGATGTTCACAGAGATTGGATTAAAGTATCTGCTTTGAGATTATTTTTTTTTAATTGAAGATAATATATAAAACATTTTGACATTCACTGTTAAATTCTAAGAAGGAAGAAACAGTTATGGAAACAATAAAAGCACCAAGTATCTCAGGCAAATTTGGACAGCAATTTTTAGAACTTATGAGCCATCATTTTATTTGGTCTAATATTTAGGCAATGGTGTTCCTCTGGATAGCTTCCCATCCCTCAGGGGTGTCAACTGCACCACTCAGCTTGGTGTCATCTGCAAACTTGCTGACAGCGCACTCAATCCCACTGTGTCATTGGTGAAGATATTAAAGAGTACTGGTCCCACTACAGACCCCTGAGGAATGCCACTTGTCACTGGTGTCCATTCAGACAATGAGCCATTGACCACTACCCTCTGGATGTGACCATCCAGCCAGTTCCTCATCCACCAAACAGTCTACCCATCACATCCATATCTTGCCCATTTAGAGAGAAAGATGTTGTGGGGGACTGTGTCAAAGACCTTATGGAAGTCCAGATAGGCAGCATCCAGTGTCTTATCTTGATTGGTTTAGATTTACTTTTTTTTAAGTCCAGGTGGAGACACATCATTGAAAAATGCCTTTTAAGAGGAATAAGTTTGACAGTTTGCAAAGGCAGGAGTAAAACCGTAAATCCAGCAGTTTATGAAAAAGGGAGAGAGTGTAACAGTCATTTCCTTGCTTTGACTTGATCACTGAAGAAGGTATTGTAAGTAGCCATAAAACGAAGACCATGCCCAATTTTCAGCAAGGAGGGATGTTGCATAAGGAGACTGAAACATTGTGAACGTTATTAGGATTTGAGAAGAAATACTCTCTAACCGATTTTATTTTTATCTAATGTTCATTTTCTCCCAAACCTTCATCCAGTCCAATTCTAACTCATCTAATACTTTCACTCCTAGGCACATATTGATTGAGGCATTAAAATAATCTTTGGAAATCTATTTCCAGATTGCTGTTCATGCAATTGTAATTACGACTGCTGTGATCCATTAATAGTCTTTGGAAGCAGGCTGGTATTGCTTTGCAAATGAAGAAAAATGTTTCTGGTTGGTGGTTAACTCCTCATAGAAATTTAACAAGAACGTTGTCTCTAAATCCAGCCATATCAGCATTAGGCTTGTATTCCTACAGGATTATGAAGGAACAGATGAATCTAGTGGGACCCATGATTTTCAGTGCCATTTTACTTCTGAGGCTTAGATCTAATATGAAAAGGTATACATTGTTCTTTGTTTCAGGGAGTATGTAAGACAGGTTTATGTAGTTATGTCTAACCAGGCACTCACCCTGGGATGGAATGAGGTTGGTTGTTTGTATTGGTTTGTTTTCATGGTGTTGGGTGGGGATTTTTTGTGATTGGTCTTTGTTTTGTTTTGGGCTGTTTTTTTTATTTTGTCAACACACTGCCGCTCCTGTATTTGAGTTTTCCTTCTGTAAGTGGTATATCATCATAGGAGCAGAGTTCAGAACCAGCTTTAATTGTTCAGATACTGTATGTTGCTCAGAGGCAGTTCCAGTTAATGACATGTTAAGCTCTTCTCAGAATCATTGCTAACAAGTTTCAGGATTGTATAGGCAGTTCTCGTGATGAGATTTGAGTTTACAAAGTGTTCATAAAAATTACATTCTATGCATCTGTTTAACTGCATGTTCTTGACTCTTGGGAAAATGATATCTGTGAAGAGAAACAGCCTCTTTTCCTTAACTGTCGGGTTGTTTTGAATCCCTTGGTATTCAGAACAAATTCAGCGTCATTCTTTGACTGAAATGTTCTTACAAATATAACTTGCAATATATATGCAATACTAGAAAATACAGCTTACAAATATTTGCAGTATTTGTTACGTATATTTTTTGTTACTTCTTTTTGGTTTGTTTTTTTTGTTGTTGGTTTACTGTCTGTTCACGGTTTTGGAAATGAATGAACAGTACTCAGACATTGAGGATCAGAGAGATGAGTGAAGGAAAGGAAAGTTTTATAAAAGAATATTTGTGAATGTCCTTTCATTGAGAAAACATCAGTCACAGGAGTTAAATTTAAGCATCTGTTTCTTTTTATGGGTTTATTCTGTAATCAGACTGGTTTAGGTGTATTCAAACAATTTGTGTGTCTCCTGTGCCTCATCTTAACCTTTAGGAACATCCAGTGTTATATGTAGTGCATAAAACACAGCTTAAGGTCTGTCTTGTATACTCTACATGTTTTTCTGGATTGATAATGTATCAGAAAATTATTTGTACATGAAAGAGTGGTGAGCCTTGCCCTTGCTTATTCAGTAAATGAGTTAAAGCATGGGATGCCTTGTACAGAAATTGTATGTTATGGACCTTGCATCCTCAAATGTAGTTACTCCATTTTTATAGCCTCCTACAATTTCTTCTGATTCTGCTATAGATAGAGAAAATAAAATGGTGTTGATCAGTAGAGCACTTCTTTCCATCTCTATATACTGATCTGCCAAATTCAATCATTACGTGATTACTGTTGTCTTTCAGACTTTATTGGTCTTCGATCAGAAATACAATCTAGCTCAGAAGTGAATTAAACAAGACCTGAGCTTTGTTCAATCCAGATCACCATAAGTTGTGAACAATGAATTGGATCCCTATGAGGAATGTATGAATGAACATAGCAGGTTTACATATTCTTTTCAATAGCATCCTGTTATTGTTAATTGCTTAGAATCTTGCCAGAAGGATGAGGTAGCAGATGAACACAGATTTTCACTGGCATCTGCTGCACACTACAGCTGCCATCTCTTCTGGGGATCACCCTCACTTTTTGACCATGCGGAAAGCTTGGCACCATAGTCTTTATTACAACTGAAAGCATTATTTGCCAAGACAGAGTGTGCTGGAAATTAATGATGCACAAAAGAAAGACAAGTGGTACACATGCCTCAGAATTTCTGACACAATTGGCCCTTGTTAACATGTTTTTTCCATAGAAGAGGCTGATAGCAGGCTTAGGTGTTTCAGTAAGCGTGACTGTGGAGGCTGCTGCTTCTTCCTAGCAGTGATGCTCGTTCAAGCTCTGCTAAAGGATATCACAGCACGTTGTTCTAGCCTACAGAAGAGTCCCTTCCCCAGGCAGAGGTGGGAGATTCTGGGCCTCCCTACAGCTGGGGTCCCATGTCAGACCTTGGACATGTGAGGCACTGGGGCCTGGGATGTGCCCATGGGACCCAGGCTGTAGGAACAGCATGTATATCCGTGATGGATGGTCATTTCAGAGAGCAAAAACCCTGCTAGGTATTGGACTTGACCCAGCACTTGTGACCCGTTCAGTCAGATATACATCTGTCCAGATGCACATTTACTTTAAAAGCTTTTTATTCAAGTAATATATCATAGACTCATAGAATAGTTAGGGTTTGAAAGGCCCTTAGGATCATCAAGTACCAACCCCCCTGCCATGAGCAGGGACACCTCTCACCAAACCATGCCACCCAAGGCTCTGTCCCACCTGGCCTTGAACACCACCACGGATGGAGCATTCACAACTTCCCTGGGCAACTCATTCCAGTGCCTCACCACCTTTACAGTAAAGAACTTCTTCCTTATATCCAATCTAAACTTCCCCTGTTTAAGTTTG
>WYDI02032361.1:1417-16911 GCA_009867235.2 Psittacus erithacus
ATGTCCCTGCCCATGGCAGAGGGGTTGGAACTGGATGATCTTAAGGTCCTTTCCAACCCTAACTATTCTATGATTCTGTGGCTCTATAAAGAGGGAGGAAGGTATGTTAGAGGAGAAAGTGAGGGATTTTCAGTAGCATGTACACACCCTGTTGTTCTGATGTTTGTCTTGTATCATACTTTAAGGTTTCTCCACAGGGAATAGCATCACATGCTTCACTTCCTGCAGTGTGAAGGAATAATGGTGTGACAGTTTTAATTGAGAGCCTTATAGTGAAGCATCTGAATTGCTTTTAAAATCTGGCAGCACAAGCACTAAGACTTCATCTGCCATCATCAGTTAACTGCGAAACAATTTCTCTATGGTTTTAATTAAGCAAAAAATATGCTGCAGTCTTTGAAGAATCTTTTTTTTCTATCATCAGTATTTCTTAATGCAGAAGGCCAGAGGCAGAGCATGCCAGGAAGCTGGTGCTTTAGTGTGGTCTGCAGTAGTGCATTACCACACTCTGCTGTGGTCTTATGATGTTACATGGCAATGTAATTAAAAGCCTGTACAGTGTAGGGTGAAAAAGAGGGGCTTGAGTTGGTGCCCAGTTAGAATCTTTCATATGCAAGTGACATTGGACTCTCTGGGCTTGCTCCCTGGGCATAGAATCATAGAATGGTGTGAGTTTGGAAGGGATCTTCAGTGACCGTCTTGTCCAAAGCTCCTTGCCATGGGCAGGGGCACCTTTCACTAGACCAGGTTGCTTGAAGTCCCATCCAGCTTGGCCTTGGATGTACTACTAGTATTCAATTTAGTTGTCATGGCTAGAGCTAGCACATTGGTGGTTCTTAATCAGGTACCAAAGCACCACAGAATTGGAGTGCAATTAAAAATGTGATTGTATAAAAGAGAACTTCTAGGCAGACTCTTGAAATGTAGCTGAAGAACCAGCTATGGTTCTTCAATGAAGCTTTTAGAATGAAGCTTTCTAAAATGAAGCTTTTAGAATGGGGTGCAGAGCAGGAGGGCATCTGCAGGAGGTCAGAACTTGCTGGGAGATCAGTAGGTAGGATTTGCTTTCTCTGCAGAAGTAGCAGTATTTTTCTAAAAATCTCACTGATGGACTGATTTTAAAATACATCACCCTAGAATGTGTGAGTTCCACTGCTGATCTGCAAAATAGGTGTGACTTCCTGATGGTAGTGAGCAAGGTGTGACTATAACTTGTCTGCAGAGAAACTCAGTATAGTTACTAAGTTGCAATGTCTCTATTTTACAGATGTGTGAACTGAGCTGCAGATATGAAAGGGATTTGCCTGTGGCCACAGAACTAGTCATCTTTGTAATAGTGTTGTAAATAGGAGTTTTAGATTCCTTTATCATGTCTGCTGTTTTCATTTCTTAGTTTTAAGTGACCAGATTTAAGTATTTATGTTAAATGCCCTGAAGGTAAATGGTGGTACACTATATTACAGGGTTATAATGTAGCAGGTCCATTGTATCAGCCCTTGATTTGGCAACTGGCTGACTGTGGCTTGCTTTGTGAGTAGCTTCCATGGTGTCTAGGACCTTTCACGGTATGTGCTTTGTTTTTAGAATGGAAGAAGAAACCACAACTATACTAGATAAATGCAGTTGAAGTTATAAAGGGTACCAAAATGGGACTTTATGTGCCTACACTGAATTTACCAAAATAAGAATTATTTAAAATAGTAAATGACTTTGCCAAAAACTAGTGCATATCATATTTAACTCTGAAAATTGCTACATGATGTCAGACAGATATCTCTGGCCTCGTTGAGGAGCTCTCCAAAAGCCAGGGTAAGTAAAATGCTTTGTAACTTGCCATCTGAACTGAGACACATAGAAGTGAATCTCAAGTTGGTTCTGCCTTCATCTTGGACAATGAAAAGAGAAGAAAACTTGAGCTGCCTTATAGGCCACTTCTGTGAAGAGGTATAATTTTGTAAGAAATTTTAGGTGATTTGTTGATGGGTGCGTAAAAGTGTAGGGCTGGGTGGAGTTTCCTGAGTTGTTGAGCCTAGTCTTAACAGTGGCATGATGCTCCTCTTTCATGGAAACCAAGCTTTTCCTTGGCTAAACTAGCTTTTCTGGTTGCTATTATTGCAGTTAGGTTAGTTATTTTGTTAACATTCTGTTTATCTTAATGCTTTTTTTTACCTGTCCAGTGTTTAGCCCTTATCATGTACTTCTGGAGAGCAAATTGTAAGTCATCTCAGTCTCCACTTGCTGAGCTCCCCCAGATAAAAGCTGTCAAAGCTGGCCTCTGGGCAAAATAGCTCTGTTTGTCTAGCTGCATTACTTTCCTGGACTGTATATCTGTTTGACATTGAACTTGGTTGAGGATTCTGGACTGATTGATTTATGGATAAAACGTGCAAGGGAATATCTTGATTATACTTCTTGAAGGGAAAACAACCCCTTAAGATGCCTGTTGCTTAGGTGTGGTGAGTGGTGTTAGTATGGCCAAGGACAGTATGTTCCTTGTCACAATGGAAGAGCTGTGGGTATTGGAAGCAAAAAATTAAACTCTTAAATCTTTCTGCCAGGGGCATTTGAATTCAGTCTGGACCTGCAGGAAGTACCAATTGCGTGGGGGAGCTGAGTTCAGTCATTAGCATTTCTGTTTCATGGGGAAGGAGCTGCAGTGCTGCACTGGTCACCAGAGGCTGTGGTGACCCCAACACTGACTGTAGGTGGAATAAGTAGACAGGACAAGGTAGCCGAGTTGGGAAGCTGTGTTGGGAGAGATTGTTGCTAATGACACGAAGTAGCTGCTTTATTGAGCTGTATTGAGCTGCTTTATTATACTGCAACTGCATTGAGTGTTTTACAGACATAATAGAAAAGTAATTTTAGTTAAATACATTTTGTATTGCAAATGTATTTTCATTAATATAATCCCTATGTGTGAAATGTTACGGTAACAGTACCCAATTCTGAAATATCTCTTTTGCCTTTATTCTTATTTTCTTTTTCTTCAGAACTCATCCACAGTCCATATACTGTCTTAAATGGTAAAAGAGCTATGTTATAAAATGTTAACACTGCATTTTTTTACAAATTTTTAGTGATTTTTTTTAAACTGTTCTTATATTTATTGCTTTCCCTGAAACTTTTTTTTCCTGTAGTACTAACCTGTTTATTTAGATCCATTCAGTCAGAAACTGTCCTTTTTTTGTCTTTCAGACTATTAAGAAACAACTGGATGCACATGCCAAATTTCATCTGTGAAAGATGGAGTAAGGTAATATGATTTTAGAGATTGCTACTATAATGTGTGATGATCTGTGGACACTGAATGCAATGGTTCAAATATTAAATAAATTAGAGGCAGACAAAGCAAAAGGAACTTTAGCCTCAGAAATAATGAAGTGCTGACAAGATCCTGTGTTCTACTATCAGTAGCGTGCTTACCCTGTGGTTTGTACTGTGGGTAGTTCATTATGTTGGCCAGAGGTTTTCTGTTGTCATTGGGTGCTTTGTCCACAGAAGCTCAGGTTCTAATTAGCTAATGTCATTAGCTAATGACAGTATGATTTGTTCATCTTTGAACAATTGATGTGTTTCTGGAAATTAGTGAGATTCAAACTACAGCCTATACTGAAAGACCAGTATTTGTCACCTGTTTCCACCATAAGAACAGATCCGTGGCTCTTAATTTTCCTCCTTGAACATCATGGATCAACAGAAATGAAAGAAAGCAGATCTGTCTTTGTTGTCATTGAATATTGCTGTAGCATGGAGCAATATCCTTCAGGATGGGAGGTGAATCCTGTTGGGCACTTCATGAACATTTCTCAAGTGTTTACTTCTCCACAGTGAAAGAGCTACTTTATGTCCTGTGATGTGGCAGAGGGCAGAGGCTGATGGTCACATTACTAGGCCCTGGGAAGTCAAAGGGAGTCCTGGTGGGGTTCCTGTTAGCAGAAGACTCTTGTGATAGGACTGTTGCCCACTTGCTTCCAAGCAAAGTTCAGTCATAGGACTCCTCTGGCTTTCTGTGGGATGGAGCAGCTGTTGGTGGGCTGTATTGTCAGGCTGGTCAGCTGCACCAGGCTTCTAGATTTTCAGAGAATAAGAGAAGTTGTGGTACACATAGTGATGTGTGGGATATGGCCTTAACAACAAAGCAGCATGAGGCAGATGCCAGTCAAATGAGTCCTCTGGTAAAGGTAGGAGGTTTTATTAATCTGGGAATAGGAGGCAGTGAGAGGTGAAACGTGATGCTCATGGTCAAATGTGATGCTCATGGTCATATGTGACACAGTCACCTGAGTAATCATGTGTAGAAATTGAGGGGGAACCCTCAGCCTTCTCATCTCTGATGTAGTGAGTGTCTTTTGTAATCTTTTCCTTGCTTCCTATTTTGCCCGACAACATTCTTTAGCTAGACTAACTTTTGGAGGTGTGTATGTGGCAGTGTTGAGGAACAGACCTAATGTCAAGTCATGCTTGTGGGTTCTGGCTCTGTGTTTGTTCAACCTGAGGAGGTACTGTGATTTTCTTTCCATGAAAAGGAAACAGGTGCCCCCATGCACCTTTACAGAGTTGCAATGTTGCAGTAGAGTCAGTGGTGAGCAGTAGTGACTTCTCAGAGATGTTTTTGCACAAGTCCTCATAACGGAGAGCAAACTTATTTGTAAGATTAAGCAGACAAATCAGCAAATGCACTTTCTCATGCAGCATTGCTTTTCTTGTATCAGATGTGTGTCTTAATGCAGACTGAGGATCAATTACTGAAATCTGGAGAGGTGTGCTGCCATGATTGTGCCTACGTATGGAATTAAGCAAGTGATCAGTACCATGTACTGGATTATTTAACTGGCGCAGAATGGAATACAGTGCACAACAGGATGCTCCAGGGGTTTATGTGTAATTTTTTTCTTTTCACCATCTTGAACTGTTCAGTGAAGAATAACGGGAGAATCAGGCATGCACTTACAGATCTTTCTCAATCCCAAAAAGGCAGGGATGAAGTTGCCAGCAGCAAATGGGCATTGCCAGACCCTGTGACTTAAAGGGAACTGCAGTAATACTAGTAATTCATATAATCTTTCTTCTGTTAATCATTGTCTGCATTGGAAAAGATATGCCTGGGGCAATCCTCCATCTCCATCCAGTTCAGTGCTGCTTCTTGCTGAAGAAATGAAAAAAGAATTCTCATACTTCCCCAAAACACCCATTTCTTTTCCCCTGTGGGGTCTGTCCACACTTTCAAAGAAATCCGTAACAATAGAGGAAGAAAACAGCATTTGGGATTCCCCTACAGGGACAGTATATGATCCTAACTAAGTGTTTTTCAAATATGGTTCTAGCTGTGCAATCAACTCCATACAGACAGATCCCACTACTCATTTGAAACTTTGCGTTAGATTAGGACTGGAGAGAAAATAGAAAAGTAAGAAAAGAGAATGCCACCCGCTTCTGTTTGCCTGCTTGCTTGGTATTTTGGTGTATATTTTCTTTCAGCTGATTTGGATTTTTTAATGGCTTCCTCATTAAGAGTCATACTCAGTGTTGCATGTGTAAAGCTCCTCATAGCTTTTTTGATTGAGGCTCCTTAATGTGTGTGTATAAAACAGAATTTATCTCCACTGGCACCCTTTTTAAGCAGCAGTCCATGCTTCAGGCAGTTCTCTGGGCAACATGTCGAGAAAACATGCACTGGTATAGGTGACAAACAGACAAACTGCATGGATGACTGACTAAGGAGAGGTAGTTCTTATTAGCACAGCAACCTGCTTTATGATTGTTGTTGTTAGCTTTTACTGCAAGGTTACTATCTGTTATTGCAGTTTGGTTTTTTAACAAAACTCAGCATTCACTAGTTTGTTCCTTCTCCTCTTGCTTTTCCCTTCTTGTCAGTTTAAGTATATTAAAGTGCAGAGTAGGCCAGATGTGAATGCATGGCTGTGTTAAGTATATAGTGATCCTATTTCTTAGGCCATCATGTTCATCGTTCTGTTGTTAGTGCTAGATCAATTGAATGCACCATACTGGATTTGTGTTCATAATTACAATAATTACATGTGCAGTTATTGTATTATGTGAAGCATTTGCCCTTTCCATAATGTTCTCTATCCTATTAGTTGTTTTTCTGACTCTGCTGATTCTAGTCTGCAGAGTTAACCATTGCTTTAGCTGGGAAAACAGAGATGGAGGACTTAGTTTGAACAAAATCTTAAAAGCATAATCAGATTGGATACAGCCTGAATGTGGGGAGGACAGAAAGAAGGGTAAGAAGACGTGATGATGTATAGCTAATGAGAACGGCTGTAGAGGGCACAAAATCAGGGAGAAGGTGCCAGAATTTCAGATGTTTTAAGTGTCTGGAGACTACCATGATCCATGGGTTATTACTTTGCTTCTTTGCTCTGGTGACTTCTGTCTCTTTTTGCAAGTATTCAACCTATGTTATGTTCTGCACAAGCTCAAGAATAAATTATGGGTTTTCTGAAATGAAATATTACTCTTACATCAAGACCTTTGAAGTGTTTGGAACATTATCCTGTCCAAGTTAACATTCAATTCAATAACCTATTAATTTTATCCTGTGTTTGCATTTTAATTGTAAAGCTGTTCTAGGGATTAAATTACAAAATGTCCGATACCTTATTGTTAATAATCTCAGCATTATCTGTGGGAGATACATAGATGAACTACCACAGAATCATTGTGAGAATTTCTGGAATAATTGTTTCACTAAAACATACTGAGAAGATAAACACTTAATCCAAACCAGCCCTCAAAATCAGCTGCCTACCATGCTACTCTCATTCTTGGAAACTTTGCATATGGGTCATTTCCTACTTCCAGTTATATTTTCCGTATAGCTAGGAAGATAAGATAGAAAGTCACTGTGTGGGTCCTCAAGTCCAGACCTCTGTACATCGAAAGGTGTGGACTGTGCAGTACAAATACTTGCCTACTCTCTCTTCAAGGCTAGGTGGAGCACAATAGCTTGAAGCATGGTAAGAAAAGACACAAATCTGCAGCATGCCTCAGACTGGGCCATGGCTGGCATGCTAGTCTCTGCAGAATAAATAGCAGAAAAGGCTCATAGTTATTTTTAGCTTTAGTGCACGATTTTTCAGAACTTTGGGGAGGGCAGAACAGTTGGGCTTTAAATACCTGAGAGGTCAGATTTTCAAATACGTATCTTTAATCTGAACTCAGACATCTCAATAAAAGCCTTGTGTAGACACTGAGCACCTGCAGCCCTTGGTGAAGTCAGGAGCAGTTGTCAGTGATCTGAGGTCTCCCAGGAAGTCGGTCAGTCTTAAAGTCTACATCGGCAGAAATCTTACTTTTCTGTTCATTTCAGTAGGACTGAAGCTTATAGTTAACACGTGTGCTCATGTGGTGCCCCTAAACTCAGTGGCTTTGAGTATGTGAGGTGCCTGCCCCACTGACTTTGTTTCAAGGCATAGAAATGCCAATTTGGGTCAAAAAAAGTGTTAAAACTGCAGACTAAGGGACTGTTTTGTGTGCTTCTAAAATATTTTTTCCCCCCACCCCCCCTTTTTTTTTCATGTCTTTGGCAATCTGAGAGAGACAACAGTACTAGAACAACATGAAAAGCTAAATAAAGGCTCTCACATCTATCAGACAGTTTTCGTGAACTGAATAGTGTATGATAAATACACTAAAAGGATAGTGTATTTAGGATATAGGATAAAGGATTAAAAAGGATAACTTTTTAAAAGCCTTTCCATTTTATTAAGAAGATCATTCCTTATCACAAAAACCTTTTCAGATGTAGCATATGAGTTGGAAAGTCTACACTAATAGTTCGTGAATGTAAGAAATTGTACTGCATATTGGGAATCTAAGGTACTATTCAGCTCTTCAAGAGGCTTGTGTAACAGAATTCCCAGAAGCATTGCAGATTCACGCTGGGATTTCCTGCATCAAGTTAAACAAGGACCATAGCTATATCTTGCTGTATTTCTTGTGATTTTGGGGTCTCAGGAGCTTTCAGGAAGTCTTGAGTATTCTACTTATCATTTCATATAACTTTTTGTAATCTCAGGAGAAGCATCCAGTTTTCCATCTTGTATTTTAAAAGCAATCAGACTTTCTGACTGTCACAGTGGCTTTTTAAGTTGCTTTACTGGAAATTCCCAAATTGGGAATTTCTTAAAGGTACATTTTTCTTTAACGTAATTAAAATATGGATCCATTACTAGAATTCTTAGAGGATTTTTATTACTTTATACTATTGAATGTTATATATACAGTTATCTAAAGAAATGAAAAGTGTGATCTAGGCAACTTCAAGCTTGTTGATTTGACCTTAATAACATTAGGAAATTTTTTGAAGGAATGAATAATTAAAGACATGAGAGTTGAGTGCAAGGAGAATGAAATACAATCTATTTTGCTAATATAGATCATGTCAGACTGACCTAGTATCTTTTCCTCTAATAAGAAAGTAGGTTTTCTAGAAAAAGAAAGGTGATGCTAGATCTGGTCTCTCTGGATTCTACTGAACCATTTAACAGGGTGTTGTATTAAAATTACTGTTCAAGGTGGAAGAAGATAGGCTAGTGTAAGAACTCTAAACTTATGCAAAGAACTGGTACAAGGGGAGACAACAGAAGGTAGACAAATGTGCTGAATTATATTTTGGGAGTTGACTTGTTTAGTTTTCTTGAGGCTTTTTTGATTTTTAGTCCATTCTGTTGTCATGTTGCATTGAAATCGGGCTGTTGAAACTTCCCGATGGGAGGAGGATGTTAATTTCCAGTACACGATTTTAAATGGAATGGCTGTACAATTAATTGTACTATTAGGTAATACTAAAGGGATTGAATTCAACACAGCAACGTGTCAGGCCACACACACTGGCAGGAATTCACTTACTGAGTTTAACCTTGGTGTCAAAATTAGCAGCCTAAGTAAGCTCTTATATAATGAGTGGCAAGAGGCAGATTTTTAATTAGGCACCCAACTCCTACTTCTGTGTTGGCTGTTAACAGAGCTTAGGCACCTGACTCTGGCATCTGTGCTGAACGCCTGAAATTGGATGGTGCTACAGCCTCAGCTTAGGAAGTAGTGCAACAACTTTTCCTATGAAGAAGTTGTTCAGCAGTGGATTCCTTGAAGGAGAAAGGCCTGTGTGAGGGTAAGTGGGTTCAAGTTTGTCTCCAGTCTGTCAGTTTGATACCATCATGAAAATGACGGATGGGATCCAGGGAAGTGTCAGGAGAGGTATTTCCAGTTGAGGGAGGGCACTTCAGCTGAGTGCATCTGGGCTGGGGCATGGTCTGGAATAAGTGTGCAACACTTTTTTGTAATATCCAAGAAACTTTAGCTCAGTATGTAACAGGTGCAGAGAAGGGCTGCAGTGTTGATCAGAGGACTGAAGTTACAAGAGGAGTTTGAGACAGCTATTTTGGATATGTCCAGAAGACTAGCAAAATGGGAAATAAAATTGCTGCAGCTATGCTGTTGGAGTCATGGGGAGCCTCGGAACATGGATGATATCAGCTAGGTGATAGCTAACAAACAGGATATCTGTAGTCCATCAGAGGCCTAACGAAAGTCTGCATGTAACAATGTGGTACTGTAGGAAGGTTATGGTACAGAAGTATGATCCAGATGTATGACTTAGAGGTGACATGAACTGAATATATGGCACTTCTTAGTGATTGAAATTTGTGTGCGTACCTAGCATATGGATAAAATATTTAACCAACATAGAAATGCATAGTGTAATCCCACTGAGAGAAAAGCTTGCTTTGAAGTTAAAATTGTGATTGAAGATACCTGATGTGCTTGCAGTGACAAATGACAAGTGAAATAGTTATAGTCAGTGACAGCCCTTGCCCCAGATATTTTTTTAGTTTGACAAATGCTGAAACTTGTAGCTGCATGTTAGTGAAGAACTGCCCTTTGCCTAGATGCTGGTTTGGCCCAGTGCCAGGTTCAAAAAGGAGCTGAATTCTTTGAGTAGGGGTAAGTAATGTGTTTGCTGCTTTGTTGCAAATCCTGAGTTGCTCATAATGGCTTCATCAGCTATTAAAACACTGATAGGTCATTCTTCAGCAGAATTCTCCATAAAATAGCAGGAGGAAGACGCCACAGCAGGTAACCTTTTTAATGCACTTCTGGCAATGCTATGTTAGTTCTCTAGTTATTTGTTTATTAGTAAGTGTTTAGCCTATGTTTCTGAGATTTTTAAGTGCCTAGAAGAGTATCAGGAGATAATAGTATAGCTTCTCTTTTATTTTTCTGCTTCCTGAGTAATTATTACATAATGGTACTAAGTTGTTATTGTTCTGCGGTAAACACAATTGTGTGATGATCTCACAATCCTTACTTGAAATACTGCAACAGTAAAGAAAAAAACTGAATTGTTAATAGTTTGGAAGGAGGGTGTTCTGTTGGACACAGTGCTTTGAATGGCAGTCTGAGAGGATGTATGGCAGGAGGGGGGACTGAGAATATAAGAGTGAGAATGTGTGAATGCTTTTTCAGGTTTATGTATTAGAGACATGGTCAACTCCCTTAGATTTAAATTCTGTCCCAGTTTAGGTTTGGCCTTCTTTCTATGTTCTAGGTTTTATTTAGCTTCAAGTCATGCTTTTCTGGCTAGTAAAGTGGGATTTTAATTTGAAAATCTGTCTAAGCCTCTTTGCAAAAGGTAACACTTGGAACATCTCAGGCCTGCATGGCTGTCACTTACAAGGATGCCTAGAAAAACTGGAAGAATTATCACTTGAAGAGGTCTGTGGAGGAGAAAAGATGATCAGGTCTGAGGGACTTCCACCTCTAAGTTTCAGGAAAAAAGCATCTCTCCTAATGAGGAAAACAAAGAAGTAGAGAAATTTCTAGCAAATCTTTCCTTCCCATCACAATTCTTTAGGAGAGTTGGGGAGTGTGTGGGTGAAATAAGCATCAGTGAAGGGACAAACAAGGTTTGGAATACTTCCCTGATCTGCCCAAGAACTGTTGTAGATCATTATTAAACATGAGATGTTGGAATGCAAATTTAATCCTGTTTCATAGTCTCTTAAGATAGCTGTTTACAAGTCAGAAAGAATTACCTTTTGAAGTTTCTTATCCCTCCCTACTCAGTTCTAACTAGTTGCCTATTTTGTTTAACTTCAGTACAGTTCAGTGTAGTGAATCCCTTCTGAAGGTTACACACCTTGCTTAACCTTTTCATAGCATAGTGATTAGTCAAGATAAACACTGTCCTCGTGGTTTGATCATGTGGATTCTTAAACAGTAATAAAAAAAAAGAAATATTTTCATACAATTAAATATGGTCTGTGTGAGCTCTGTCTCTGCCGAACTGTATGCAGTACATGAGAGAAGGTTGTTTCAATTTGTTTGGATCTCTCTGGCATGCTACTTTTAATAGTATGTTTTCTGTTTGGATAGATTGTATGCTATAAAACCTAAAAATAAAATGTGCCAAGGTATTTTGGGGGTTTGTAGGCAGGCAGAGATAATATTAATTTCTTCTGGAAATGTATTTATGCTAATTTTGCTTTGAAACAAAAAATGCATCAATTTGGGAATATTTATGTTCAGGATTGTTCTGTAATTTCCATACTAAAAAACCATGCAGCTCCTGCTTTACTTTAACCCCAGAAGTGTCTGGAACACAAAGATAAGATAGTCTAAAAGATGTATCATGGCTCAGGTGCTTGTGAGAGCTTACTCTCCTTGGAAGCATTTAAAAAACAAGCTGTCTGAAATTATAGTTTATTGTTGACTTTTTGCTTATGTTAGCATGAGCAAACAAAGAAAAAGAATAATAAAGTGCTGCTCAGCTGTTAGCACCAAGCTATTTTTAGGCAGATATTTGAACATTGATCTGGTGTTTCTGAAAAAAGAAGGCATTTTCACTTGGTGATTTTCCTTTAGGCAAACCTGTTGTGATTTGTGGTGAGGTGATTTTTGGAGCTGCCTCAGGCAGGTGCTAAATATTGTCAAACGTTCTAAGTGGAGGTGCAGAGAAAAGATGTGTGAAAGAAAACCGAGCTGTGTAAACCTACAGGTTTCACGTAGTATCCTGGAAGCATCTTGTATAGTGGGATCAATGGGCTGAGGCTAATTACATGAAGTTCAACAAGACAAAGTGCCACCTGCACTTGGGTCACAACAACCCCATGAAACGCTACAGGCTTGGGGAAGAGTGGCTGGAAAGCTGCTGGGCAGAAAAGGACCTGAGGATTCTGACTGACAGCTGCTGAACATGAGCCAGCTTGTGCCAAGGCAGCCAAGAAGGCAACTATCAATGGCAACTGTCAGCAATAGTGTGGCCAGCAGGACAATGGATGTCATCATCCCCCTGTACTCAGCACTGGTGAGGCCGCAACTTGAATCCTGTGTTCAGTTGTGGGCCTCCTCACAAGGAAGACATTGAGGTGCTGGAGCATGTCCAAAGAAGGCAATGAAACTGGTGAAGGGTTTAGAGCGCAGCTGTCATGAGGAGTGGCTGAGGAAACTGGGGTTTAGTCTGAAGAAGATCTCATGGGGGGATCTTACCACTCTCTACAACTACCTGAAAGGAGGTTTAGCAAGGTGGGTGTTGGTCTCTTCTGCCAAGTATCAAGCAATAGGATAGGAGGAAATGGCCTCAAGTTGCTCCAGGGGAGGTTTAGATTGGATATTAGGAAAAACTTCTTCACCGAAAGGGTTTTCAACCATTGTAACAGACTGCCCAGGGAAATGGTGGAGTTACCATCCCTGTAGGTATGTTTGATGTGTAGACGTAGTGCTTAGGGACCTGGTTTAGTGGTGGACTTGGCCGCTGTTGGTTAACGGTTGAACTTGATGATCTGAAAGATCTTTTCTAACACAGTTCTGTTATTTCCACTGCTTCAGTTGGAATTTTCATTCCAGGAACTTGAAGATCTCTACCTTGAGGTGTTTTACTTGTTATTCAGCTGACACTCTCATGTTTATTAATCCCATTCCATAAGGTGACCCAGGATTCATTTTTAATAAACATGCCTGTTGATGTAGACAGTACCTTAGTCTTCAGGGAAGACTGCTAGCACTATGTGAAGAAGGCCTGACTGGCAAAGCTGAACTGTTTGAACTAAGGCACCAACTATGATTTGTGTCAATGGTGGGAGGGGAAGCAGCTGATGTGAGCTATCTTTTGTTGGTTTTCCTTTTTTAAAGGTCTTCATTTGCTCTAAGGTGTGGTGTTATGATCTTGTCTTCAGTCTAGAGAGAGGGAGAACTTTTTTTCTAGATAAGTGGGCACAGAAACTAAAGGAAAACATTCCTGAAACTTTCTTCCAACACTGTTATTTCTTAAGTAACTGGGACTCTAGAGCCCAGGTTAATACAGAAACTCTGTGATCTGACTATGAAGATTAATAACCTTTGGGAAATTAAAAATGTAACACCTTCCTTACAAAGATAAAGTAACAGCATTACGAAAGAAGTAAAAACAAGTTGAAAGCAGGTTGTGATTGGAATATCATGGTAAGAATATGCTGGTAATGGGAATACAGAAAAGATGGTAAATAATCAGACTCTGTTCTGTTTGGCTCAGTACCATATTCTGCAGCAAAAGCCAGTTTTTAATGTTATCTTCCTTTTGTCCACTATTACTGGGAGAGGAATCTTTTGCTTTCTAGTTATGTGTGTGTGTATATATATATATTTTAAAAGTTTAGTTTGGTTGGTGACATTTTTCTTTGTGATTTTTTTTAAATTTTAGCAGAAAAGCTATGAATATTTTCACATGCCAGTTTATGCAGATTTAAGCTCGGCATAGAATTGCAGTTATTTATCAAGGTTTTTGATGTTTTCATTGTTAGTGAAAGAAAAGTGTTATCACTGCTTTTTGTTTATTAATGTTTTATAGTTCCTAGGCTATAGGAATAACAACTAGGTAAAAAGAGAAATGAGGGGGATTTTAAATCTTTTGAACAATAAGCAGGAGATAATGCAAAATATTCTGGGTGAAGCAATGTACTGTCAGAGATGAGTTCTTTGCTAGTTAAGAGTGAGCTCTTCAACAGTATTCTTAAATGGCAGTTGAAGAGAAATTCTGGAAAAAAACCCAACATTTTGTAAACATTTCAGATATATGTAACACTTACTAATAGCTTGAAAGGTACCGCTTAATTTCTGGATAACAAACTCCAGTACTTTCTGGTTTACTTCTCTGGTATTTCTCTATGAGTCAGCTTTGAGTTCATATATGATAACAGGAAGAAAGCCTTTTCTATTTTGGATTCATAAATATGACAAATCGGCTTTGTTTTGTATGGTGCCTGTTGGTGCATTTTATCCTCAGACAAACAATGGGTTATATGTGTTAACCCTTTTGCTTTGGTGGGTTAAGTAATGGCTATAAAGTCAAAGAGCCCTGGCACAGTCTTCTATTTCTTTGAGAAGGAAAGTTGGGAGAGTCTGTTTTTTCAAGAAGGCAGTGCTGGAGCAAAAGTCATTTGGGGAGCAGTGGTTATAGATCCCCATGGGCAAAACAGATGCCCAGAGCATTGGGAATGAATGGCCTTAAGTGACTGTATTTTTACCATATATGTTTGTTGATATTTATTCAGCTTTACAGAGAAATGCATTTGGTGGTACTGCAGATAGTAATTGAGAGCTTGGATTATCTTGCTTTGCAATGAAGAGAAGAGGCAAGCACAGACAAAAGATTTCTCATTATTTTTCTCTAAGTCTTAAAGCAGCTTGTAACTTTCCCAGCACAGCTCCAGTCATCTGGAGCTGCTCTCTGGGTTGTGTTTAAAAACTGTCCTTTTACCCCTTCCCCAGGAGCACTAGTAAGTACCAATAAGTACTTGGCATCCATTACAAAGCTTCTTTCATTAGACTAGACAAATTCAGTATGCTAAATAGGAGCCTCACAGAAAGGAAGGATCCTTTCTATGTCCAGCTGCGTCCATCACTACAGAGACAGCACTGGCATATTGTAGCTTAGTGCCTTGGCTTTGAAATCATATATAGCCCAGAAGGAGCAAGATATCTTCTGTCCTTAGGTAATTTTCCATATTAGTGATCAAAAAGGAAAATATGAACACGAGAGCTGAAAAGATTGTGATTGTAAAGGTGCCTGAAAAACAGACACAGCAATTGCCACATGGAGCAGTTACCACATGGTCACAGCTTTCCCAGAACTGAAGAGAAATTTGTAGGATTTTTTCACTATTGACTCTTGGAGTCTGATTTGTAATCTTGGCAAACTAAAGAGTGCTTTTATAATATGACAGATCACATTAGGAAAATCTGTTTGGGCAAGTGTTCGCAAACTGTACCCACTTACGGAGGAGTGACCTGGGGGTATCACTAGGGAGGAAATTATTATGTTTTAACACTAGTTATTTGGATGTCACCGATGTTCACTCCCAGACAATGTAATTTTATCTACAGTTGTAAAAGATATAGGTGCAGTTTCATGACGGTCAATGAGAAAATGAACATGAGCCAGCAGTGTGCGCTTGCAGCCCAGAAAGCCAACCATATCCTGGGCTGCATCA